>OOFC01037767.1:0-38303 GCA_900323345.1 Pseudochromis fuscus
GATTTACCGTAGCGGTATCAGACTGTTTCTTATACGTGTTTACTGAATCAGGGAAAAGTTCCCTCCACGTTTGTGATGCACTAACTACGTGATAAAAAGTTGTACTACCTGTTGTACCTTGCTGTTGGTAAAAGATAATACTACGTCACTGACGTTACCTCGGAGAAAAAAATAAAACAGCTGTTCATGTAGCTTTGAACTGTGACAAATGGAGTTGGAAATACATTGTTTTCAACGAAGGCGGTGCAAATACCAGTAAGAGCTACCGGTACGTATAGTACCGTATTGTGAATGTACTAGCTTGTTTTGGGAGTGAACGGAGTTGTTAGAACATTGGTTTGTTTTCTATTAATAAAGTTTGACTGACTGACTTATCTGACTGTTTTGTTGACATTCACTTTAGCGCAGCTTCATCTAGATGAATGATAACACAACCCCAGTCACTACAGTAGTGTCTATTCTATGCGCCTTATATATGAAAACAGTTTTAAAATAGGCCATTCATTGAAGGTGCGCCTTATAGTGCGGAAATTACGGTAATACAGTGAATATCTACCCAGAATAACTACTAATCAGCAACGATCCACATCTAAATAAATTGTTATAAAAATAGATAACTTGTCATTGCTTGTAAACACAGAGCTGTCTCATGACTTGTCTGTCTTCATGCCTCTGGTCACCTCCTGTCTCCAACTAAGAAAACACACCTTCCACCAAAGTTGTGAATCATAAAATGCTTTAATGTTCTTTCAAGGCTCAGTAGAAGTAATCACGGGGATCTCCACCACAGTGGCTCGTCCACAGAAAGTCAATTAAAAGTGCTCTTTGATGAGACAGAAATAGACAAAACGCTTCATGAACAAATTCAGGCAGTGACACCGACAGGTAGACAAGATGCATAGAGACTCCATTGAACACATAACAGAAAATGACATACAGTACAGCATTTAACCTGAATACCTACAAACAACAATGTGACAATGAGCTCTATTGGCACTAACTATGTAGTCGTGTAATTTACCATCACAGTGACTACACTCAATAAACCACACACAGATACATGTTTTATTTTTTTTCTAATAATAGAAAAGGAGATGTAGAAATGTTGCTTGGCTCCAGACCTCTTTAAAACCTGGTGTGGATGTCAGACTGTGGCAGTTTTCATAGTGGGAGTTAAGTGCAAGTTTTATCCAAAATATAGAGCTTGTAATTTCAGGACACACACACGTTATGAACATATTGACAGATAAATAAAGAAATTAAATAACCACAAACAAGACACTACAACAAAAAGCATGTATTTCTACTCAAACTAAAGCAGGCCTATAATGATTTGAGTTGTTTGAAATGTCCATGCTTTGTTTATTATGGTCTGTTGAATTTCTTTCCAAAATTTAGTAGATTTTCCTCTCAACTTCAAAATAAAACTTTCTGTACTTGCCTGAAACCAACAGGAAGACTGAGCACAGAGCTATTTCTGCATGGTACTATAAAATCCTGTATTTTTATCTTCATTTCTCTCTGCAACAAATCTCTCAAACCTCACTAAACTTTCTTTTATAATCTACTGAATTCAAAATTTGCACTTGATGTAAAAACTGTGTAGGTTGCAATAAGTCATCTGACCCTCACTCGCACTCAACATGTGATTCTGGAAACTTTGTTGAAGTAAACAACTCAATAATAGCTGGAAAGAAGGGAAGTAAAACTGAATTCAGTCCTTTGTGTAACGTCTTTCTCTCCTCACACAGACTCTCAGCAGTTTGCACATCTGCACCACAGTTCTCCATAAAGTTCCCCCTATGCTTACTGATATCTCCAGGCTCAGGTTTGACTTTGAACAACAACAACAAAAAAAGTACATACAACAAATATGAACTTTTCCTAACAATGAGTAAATGTTGAGATTCACATGCACAGCAAATTCATCTGCGTGGTGGACAGGTCTGACTGCTGTCAACACCAACCACAACTTAACTACTGACTCTTATTAACACTGGGCACTTTGCTGTGTAGGTAAAACATGTTCGAGCCCAGCAAAGGAAGTTGTGAGTCCCAGAGCACTTCTACTACCCCCAGCCCAGACCGGCGCAACCCTCCAGGCCCTGAGCTCGAACCCTATGAGCTGATGATCTGCCCGGACCAGGTCTCGTGTTTTGTCCCCGGGTTGAGATGTGTGATCTTCACCTCCACCGCCTGCACCTTCAGGTTCTTGGGTGGGACCCGGGACACTTTGTACGTGACCTCATCACCCTCAACTGGGACATACTCCCCCTCAATGCTGCAACACAGATAAATGAAGTTAGTGAGTGTGGCTTTGTACTAAATTCATGCACAGATACCATAGAGTGTGTAGAGAAAGGTATGAAGCAAGTGTGACATCACCCATTGGTTTGTGGACATGTTGGTTGTTTTGAGCCAGAAGAGAAAATATTTGTAAATGAAGGGAGGAGTGAGGAGGTCAATCAAACCAACTAGAGTATGCCAACCCCTAAATCTTCCTCTTTTTGAAGCCTAATATCTTTTTTTTTTTTTTTTTTTTCCAGATGGACCACCAGATCACTTTGGCTAATGACATCTAAACGACTTGTGGAAAAAAATGTATTGAGTATTTTGTGATTTTTGGATTTAAGTCAATTGGAGTCAGAGTTTTTTGGAGCCAGCCCCTAGTGGCCATCAGGAGTATTGCACTTTTTTGCACTTCTACGTTGGGCTCATTTTTAAGACCCGCTTGCTTCGTCCATTTCTATGTACAGTCTGTGGAAGGAAATGAGCAGATCTGCACTCTTCACACAGTGTCTGAGCATTAAGTTAACTCTACATCTCACTAATTTATTTAACCATTTGACACAGTGGTTGTTGTTTTCACATTTTTTGATCCGACTCAACAAAAGAGATATAATAAGTGTTAATTACTAATCCTTATTGTTGCTAGTATAGTAAGTATATATAGGTCAGAGCCAGGCTGATTCATTCCCATCACGAACATTAAACCAGTTGCCTCCAGCTTCATACTTAATCCACAAAATGACAGTGGCGTCAATCTTCTTATCTTCTCACTCTCGATAAATAAGCTGATCCATGTGTTTCCCCAAAATGTCAAATGAGATTTAAGGAAATAGTGTCCTCCCCAGAATATGGTGGTACATACATTTTACAAAAGTAAATGCAGGCATCTGCTGGAGCACACAAAATAAGAAAATTTGGTTGCAGGATAAATGGATCAGCCCTTTTTCTTTTTGCAGATATTTCATAAATTACTTTTTGCTGAGGCTGTAGGAGCATTTGATGTACTGCATGTCCTAAATAAAAAGGCTGAATAAAACCAGAAGATGTTGTACACTGCGTTTGCACGAGTCACAGAGTCCTTGGAGAAGCTCTGTTTGCAGCAAGTACACACATAAACAGTTTTGTGTTTGCTGAGTTTTTACTGTCCTGCGAGGTGACGCTGCAGATCTGCAGTGAGTTTCAGTAGCTATTTGTAATTCAGCTAATGCGACTTGTTTGTCGGCCGTGTGCTCGCCCCGATTGCCACTCACTCTGAGATGTGAACAAAGATGTCTTCACCGCCGTGGGAAGGTTGGATGAAGCCGTGACCTTGTGACCTGGAGAAGTTCTTACATACGCCCTTAAAAACAGGACCTGAGTGAGCGCGGACCGTACTGCGGGCAGACAGAGGAGGACCATTAAATCACACAGAAAAATGACTGATATTAAAATTTACTGCTTCAGGGTCATAAAGGAGGCGGGAGGAGGGAGACATGTCTTCTCATAATGTAACAACACAAAGGCAGCAGAGATGACAACACTAATCTGCTGATTCACAGTGTGAACTGTATGTAGAGTATTTAACTGTTTGTATTGCAGCTGTGAGCAGCCACCTGTTGGACTGCAGCTATTAAAGTAGAAATATTATGGTTTAAAATGACTCTGATGCAGTTAAGGTTCATTATTCAGAGTTAAGTAAAGCTGCAGACATATCAACAATGTTAAAGCAACACAAGCAAACATTATTATACAATATGAAAGAGGCTGCTTAGTGTTATTATTATTAAGCAATATACCACTGGATTACTGCTCCTGATGCAAGGCAAAGGAACTAAACTAGTTTGACCTAATATACATACTTTTGAGTAATAATAATAATAAGTAGGTTTATCCTGTAGCAATCCATTATTTGTGTATTTTTTTTATCTGAAGAATTCTTTAAAGTTCAAATACTTAAACTTACAGAGGGTTTGTAAACTGTATCAGCAGCTTTATAGATCTGTTGTTATATCTAGAGATTCTCCACAACCTTGAAAATCAAGAGTTTGTGTTTCACCTAAAAACTAAACTCCATTAAAATCATTTATAACCCATGTTACTAGGGTGCTGATGAAGATAGTGTGGTACACACTGGACATCCAAGTTCATCATCGGTGAAGCAAAATTGTAACAAACTGTCAAAATAACATAAAACACTTTATATTTACTTTATACAAATACACATCCCAGGTGAACTCGACAAAGTTTTGACATTTGAATTTACTGAACTCAGATTTATAAAGATGGGACAGCCTCATTTATTCAAATTTAATTAATAACACACATATTGTGCATGTTCCATGCATTTAATAGTTAACTGAACCATAAAACTTTGTTTAATCGTGGTAGTTTCTTAATAAAATGGATATTTTGTATTCACTTTACATAATTAAACATCAGCACAAGATCTGCAGTGTTGTGTTGAACACAGAAATATTCAATCATCATATGCATCACACTTTACTTTTTTTACAGTACATATAATTTTGAAATATAAAACGTCAGTGACAGAATTCTATGTAAAAAATACAAATTTTATTGTGTGTGTTAGGAAGATGTGTTGGATTCTGCAGCTTTCAGTCAAAGGAGAGTCATGTTTTGTATTCAAACTGTTTCCAATAAACCTTTAAGTGTAAGTGAAGGAGTTTGTATTTACAGTATAAAGTGCATTTTTCTCTGAAATCTCAGAAACATTCGAGTCAAGTGTAAATACTAACAACTGCAGTTAACTTGAGTTTTTGAGCTGGCTGGTAAATGAAGTGAAGAAACTCACGCTGAGTAGGTGCGGGTGCGTTTGGTTGGCAGAGGGCTGGGCAGATCCCGAGGCAGCGGCTGCTCTTTCCCTTCCTCCCACACCCGGCTGCCTTCCCTCAGGAAGGGAAAGGAGAGGGTGAGGGAGGCGTTGGGGGAGCGCAGTGGCGTCCCAGAGGGCGACGTGAGGCTGTGGTCCGCCATCTCAGATGTGATGAAGAGGAGGAGGACTGGGGAGGATGGTGTGGATGCTCTTTCTTCTCAGCCAGTTGCTGCTGCTGCTGCTTGTGAAGCTGCAGGCTGCCGATGGGCTGCTGACACCACTGTCTGTCCCTCTGCTGGTGTTTCTGTGCGTCGCAGAGGCCTGCCTCAGTGTGTGGGACACAGGCTCAGCGGTTATCCAGGTCAGCGCTGTCGCCTCAAGTCTGTCAAGAGGACTTGCTGGGAGGAGAGAGGGAGAGAAAACAAAGGGGGGATCAAGGAGCTGTCATATTTAGACCTGATGGCAGAGCAGAGGCTTGAGAGAAGAAGCATGAAGGGACAAACACCTTTTTGCGCACTTTCCCAGTATCTTTTATTACATGCCAGATTTATATCACATAATAAAAACTCAATGCAACAACATCACACATGTCACAGTGAGGCAGCCAGCCCCTGTCAGTTAAGTGTCATATCCTTTAAATCAAGCAGTCAACTCTAATTTAAGCACTTCACATATTTAGTGTTGCACATCCATAAATCTGGGACAGATTTTTACAAAAGAGTGATCAACACAGAAGATTAAAAGTATGCTTTCATCGGACCCACCACACCTCCAGTAGAAGTTAAAAATTAATAGTATCTAAGCTCCACAAGTGATAAACTGCTGATGACATTTTTTTCTCACTGAAAACATTTTGCAGAAGGCAGAGTAGTAAGTAAGCTGGATAGATAAATAAATAAATAAGTAAAATGATGGAGAGCCCTTTTAAATCCAGACCCAAATTCCCATTTCATATTGGGTGCAGATTTTTTTTTTCCACCTTGACCCTTTGGTTCAGTTATCTGCATTCTCTCTCCAATCCCATATGATTATAGGCTACTACATGATTTATCTCCCAAGCTACTGGAAGCATAGTAATAAATGTGGAGATTAAATTTTCATATCTACTTGCCTTGCATTTCCATGGTTCAGTGTATTACAGGATACTGTGATTGTACTGTGGTTTCAGTACACACTGGGCTTAGAAAGCAAGCTGTTTGTTCTCATCTATCTATCTATCATGCAATGTTGAAAAAATTACAAAAATAGAACAGTGAATATGTCTACTTTAAAAAATATATTTTTAAAAAGACCTGTAACTGTAAACAACTGTAGCATTTTTACTTCTTTAAGAAAATGACTGAAGTCTTCAGTCTTCATGACAAAAACATTGAACAGATGTCACGTGCTGTCTGATCAGGTGACCTTGTCTTTTACTTTACATTGTTATTGTGACTGACTAACCTCCTCTCAGTGCTTTCAGGTGACCTCACCCCCAGAAAACTCATTAACAGAGAATAATTCATATATGTAGGAGTGTGTGGGTGTGTGCGTGGGCCGCTTGCTCATGCTGTGGAGCCATATATGTTTCCACAGCCACATATTAACCGGACTCGTCTTTATTATAGGGACAAAAAGCAAATTCCCATAAAATAAAACATTAACTGTTAAGAGGAAGAGGTTTAGGTTAATGTTAATGTCCTCTGAAGTGATGGAAACACGACCGTGTTTTTTTTCTTTTTCTTAACGCCCACGCCTCTTCCTGATGATGCAGGCACGCGACGTGACGACAGAACAGCTGCAGAAGTCGTGACGTCAGCAGCCGTTCCCAAATAACCAATTACAATATCCCATAATCCCCCAGGACTACAACAGAAGTAATATTATACCAGTGTGTTACAAAAAAATACAAAGGGTTTCAACATGTTTATTATTATGATTATTATTATTATCACCACCATTATTATTGTTATTATCATTATTAGTATTATTATTAGCATTATTAGCATTATTAGCATTATTACTACAGTGGTTGTCTTATAAGGTGAGGCTGCTGCACTGCGCGTGGACAGAAACACGGAGACAGTTTACACTTTTACGCACAGGCACCAGGATAACATCTGGATGCGCAAAAAGCTACAGATTTAAAAGGGTCACGGGTCCTGTGGCAACAAATCTCTGTCCAACATTATGGCTAATGTGTCTATGAATTGTGTGTGTGTGTGTGTGTGTGTGTGTGTGTGTGTGTGTGTGTAGTTTGTACCCTGAGTAGATGTCCATGCACTTTACTTCCCTCACATATTCTCTATGAATTAAATATAGTTTTTTTTTTATTTGCATAGCCCCTGTTTGTGTAATAAATAGCAAAACGTGAAGAAATTAATTCACCAATCATCTCTGTCACCTTGCAAAACTGTGTGAAAAGTGGAAAAACGCTCCCAGTGCTAAGAGACAATATAACTTGGGACAAAAGCAGGGTGAGAGGTCCGGGGTTTTAGATACGGTGCAAGCGCTACGACCATCCACCCTCCATACCATCACAGAGGAATCAATCACCTCTGTTTATTCTACATTTAGTGGTTATTCTACGTGCAAACATCGTCCCGATCCCCACCACCTCCAAACACAAACAAACACAAAGCCACAGTGACACACTCGCCCAATGCAGCCACTCACACATGCATATATTCACAGAAATGTTACTTACTGCATCGGGTGCTCAAGGAGGGTGAGGACGATCAGTGTGTCCCAGTGTGTGTGTGTGTGTGTGTTTTAAGTCGGTGTGTATTATATAACGAGTAATTAAATAAATAAGTCGACTAAATCCGCGCAGACCGACGGAAAACCCTGATGTGACTGTGAGAGGGGGCTGCTGAGTCTGCGCAGCTGGCGGAGATTCCGATGGCGTGATGTGACTCCGTGTGTGTGTGTGTGTGTGTGTGTGTGTGTGTGACTTTCTTCATCCGTGACCTGTGTGTTATCTGCAGTAGGAACAGAGAGTTCAGTATCGTCAGTTTTTGTCCAATTAATATTTTGTTTTATTTTGAAGGATGTGTTTCTTTTGTCACACTCGTACACAAACACAATCGATGGAAACAGAAAATATATGTATGTGTGTGTGTTGCAAAGTTGTGTTCCTGCACAACACTGTTCTCTACACTGCTAAACAAAAAATCTTATTTTCCTGTTTTTTTAATACACACAAATATTAATATATTAAAATGACAAAAAAAATATGTAAGATATTAAAAATCCATATGTTAAAAAAACATTTGTCATAGGATTTTAACATCCTTTTAAAATTTCAATTATTTATTTTTAATTTTATAAATCAAACTGTTCAGCTCAGGTTTAATGCTTAACAATTCTAAAGTTTTACAATTCTAATAATGAGCTCTTAAATTTGATATCTTCCACAAAAAATGTTGAATGTGTGTATTAATTGGCATAAACATTCTCTATTACGCTTTTTTTTTTTTAAGGTCAAAAATCAAAAAGATTTCAGGCAACACTACAAACTGCAAAACAACTTTACAGTATGTTCTGGTGCCCCAGCTGCTGTCAAATGTTTTGTTTCACAGTTATTTTTCAGTGTAGGTGATATTTCTGCAGGTCTTAAGTTCCAGCACAGGTCAAATGCAAATGATCAACCTGTTCTAATAAAAAGTCACCAGTTTCACATCACACTGCTGAGATCAGTTTTACACCCTATGCAGTTGTCATATGAGATGAAAACACACCCACTGCTTTTCTTATTCCACAATAAACACAAGTGTCTGTATGTGTGTGAGTGGAAAACCAACGCTGACCGGCATTAAGAGCGCAGAGAGCAGATCTGTTATAAACATGCACGGCTACGTCCTTCACTGCCCCTCACACTGCGGGATTTAAAGGACGGTCGCTAATCCTTCCTGATATACGACAAATTCACAGACAACAACCATGCACTCTGGTGACGTGCCTTTTTACTGGAGGACAAAACAAAAAACTAAATACAAGGCTGATCAATAAACTGAGGGTGTGTGCACAGGAACCTTAGATTTACTTTTTAACTCAATTAAAAGGCAAACACAGAACAAATAACACTCACACTGAAAAGTAATTTCTTTTTATTGTTGCAATGTTGACATCGTCTGGATATTGATGTCAACACATCTCAGTCACACACTGATTTATACCAACAAAAATGCCACATAGCCTCTTTTTCTCTTGTAAAAAAATCACAGGAGCCACATATATACATCCAACAAATTAATGTCCACCGATCGCCCTGTGGTTTTATACATTTAACAGTAAACTGTTCATATAAACATGAAGCAGGTGTGTTTAGGTCAGTACCCGGACAAACAACCAGCTTCAGTGTGACAGATTCATTTTTTTTTTCCCCAATCAGTCACTTCTACACCAACAGTATCTTCGTTCAGAGCGTAGCTGGACTTGATGTCTCGACTACTGAGACTCAACAGCGTCTCCTGTCGACCGCCCCTCATGTCTCAGATTATCTAAGATGGTCGATGTGTTCACAGCCACCAAATGTTCTCTTCTCCTTCTCCAGCGCTAACTGTTCCACCATGACAGCAGCCCCAGCCCCGGCTCACAGATGGTCCCCTGAAACACAAAAACACAAAGGGTCAGGATGGAGGTGACAGTCGGTATACGTGGCCGACAACTTTTACAAATCACCACCAAAAAGTTATTTGCAACACAAAGGACACAAAGTAAACCCATGACAGCGCCGGACTGAAGGCAACAAAAAGTCGTTTGTTTTTAAATTATTTACTATTTCATATTTCTTTCTTTTTTTAATTAAATATTTTTGTCACTTCAGTACTGTGACTGTCACCTTTGCCCCACAATGGAAAACATTATTGTGGCATCTTACGTGGCTGAGCACACCTGCAGAGAGTCCTGAGCAGGTTCTCACTACCAGTGGTGAACCTAGACAATAGTCATCACATTTACAGTAATGTAAAAACTCTGTGTGGGCCCTTCTGGAGGATACGACGTCGTCATAGCAACAGCAGGATAAATCTTTTCTACTGTTATTTTGCACTGCCTATGAGAGTTGCTATTCTAACTTCATTGTACTTTTTTTGAACAATGACAATAAAGGAATTCTGATTCTGACAGTTTGGAGACTCATGTTACACACAAGTGTAAACACAGATATGTCTCAGCTTTCCACTTTTCTGTCTTCCCAAGACGCATTTTAAAACCAAGTGTAAACAGGGACAGTTCTACCCCAGCTGTGTACACTTGAATAAGGTTTGGTGAAGGCAGCCTGGCTGATGAATTCAGTTTAAAATGTGGACACAGTTATGCACAGTTATACACTAGTGAAAGTTCAGACTGCAGCTTCTTAAACAGAGTCTGAATCATACTAAACCACTTTAAACACTAACGAGGTGTTGTGTCACCTTCGAACTCTCTGGACTTCGATACTTTCAACAGAAACACAGTTTCATAGTTTTTATTTGAGCAGATCTAGAGGTGGTGATAAAGTGTCTTAGTCATGATGTCTTACAATCAGAGTGTACGGTGCCTCTTTCTTCTCCCCACTATCTTCTGCCGGCGGTGCTGTTGACTGTCCCGGTTGTGCTGGCGTATCGGACGCTGCGGTGGCCGGACCCGTCGGTGACATGTCCACAAAGACTTCATCTGTCACCCGAAACCGGATCTCCTCTCCTTGGTCCATGTAGAGGTCGTGGGCGCCCTCATCTGTCTCATACTCCCACAGCCAAACCTGCTCAGCTTCATCACTGAAGCTGCAGCTAAGGAAAGTTCTTCTTAAAACCACAGTTCACCATCAATTCTATATCAATATGATTCCTATGATACGTCAAGCAAAGGTTTTGAAGGAAAACGGAGATAAAACTCATATCTTCATTGATAAGAACATTTTAAGTCAGGATACAACTTCGCAGGCTGCTGAAGAGACTCTGGTGGAATGAGGATGTCATCAAAGAAGCCCATTGTCACTGTGAAGCAGAAAGGTTACAGGGTTTACCATCTGGTGCAGGGAACACAGGACACATGAGGTTTGAGGTGTCTGGTTTTCTATTTCTAACGGCAATTAAGACATGTTGAATCATTTTCAGAAACCACACCCACTGAAGAGTCATATGTTAAAATATTTCAGCAACTTGTCCATGCTTCAAACAGGCAATTAGTCAAACACAATTTATATTATCATTTATTTACTTGGTTTATCTTTAAGCAGAACATTCTATGATTGAAGTTGTTTAATATTTTGCTGCGATTCCCTGTATTAACGTACATAAATAACTTTCGTTTTCAGACATGTGAGCTTCTTTAACTCTGGAAAACTGTGATCGTCATTTCCACAACTGACTTTTTGATGAAGAAAATAAATAAATACCAGTAAAAATTGAAATACTCTGCATTACATTTGTTCCAGTGCAAAAAGCCAGCTTATGTTCAGATTTCTATCTTTTTAAAAGTAAATGTGCAAATACATTTATGACATTGTGGACTGAGACTGAGATAAAAAAAAAAAAATCACCGTGAACTCCCTCCTGACTGCAGTACTTGATCTTGCCGACGAGGATCTCATCGAGGAAGGGGTGGAAAACGATGTACCTGAAATGAACTGACAAAAAGAGCCAAAATGAAGAGAATTACCTGAGGGTTTCACAGTCTGTTAAACCCGGAGGTATTTCACTCTGCAGGCCTCTATGAGTGTGGTTTTGTAATGGATGGGGAACAGAAGCAACATTTTATGGAGTTAAATCAGTAGTTGAGTCTTCATTAGGGGAGAAAAGTATCACCCATGCATGTCTTTATAACAGTCTGTGTCATAAAGCTTGGGGAAAACACACTAAGCAACAAAGCAATTATTCCCAACAGAGGTTATGACCTGGTTCCAATATTTATCTAGTACAATTTATGACCTGGAGCACAATTTAACTACATCAAAACACCTGCACATCCACTCTACCATCATCATACCTTTGGTGTGTGAGGCACCATCCCCTGGGAATATATAGGAGTCATCCAGTTTAGTGATGTCATACAAACAGATGCAGAGGCCGACGTTGTAGACCACCTGAGGTGAAACAGCAGGTCACAGTTTAGAGGATGAACACATGCTGAAGACAGACATCCATCAGTGTTTGTCAAAAATGTATTGTAATGTGTTTGGTGTCTGTTAATCTGAGGTAATGTTCATATATTTTACATTATTGGAATGTCCACCTGATATTCGCGTTTCTTATTTTTTGCTGGGAAAGAGCCTTTCCTTATCCAAAAGAAGGGTTAAAGGATAGAAGGTGTAAACACTAAAACTAAAAAAACAACTTATTCTGACTGTGTTTCGTTGTGTATTCTTTCTTTAATTACTCCATCTGCAAAAAATATCTCAATCAGAGTACCTGATTAAATACGAGTGATACAGCAAACTGAAAACAACCAGCTGAGCTTTACTTCTCTGAAGTCACAAGTAAAAGTGTAGTCCAAACTGTTTTGTATTGTGATGGCAGAACCACAGTCACGTGACCTGTCTAACTCACCTTGTTGGCTAGTTTCTTGTTCAGCTCCTCGGCTATGGCGTCGTTGAGTTGTCTCTGGAAGTTCCACGGCGGGATCCGGACAGTGTCGACCATCTCCACCAACACGAACATGGTGCAGTCTGCACACTGACAGCAACTACTCACTCATTCACACACGTAAATACACACAGACACACACACACTGAGCCGCTGCTGAGCTGTCAGCGTCACGACAGACGAGTTTGTAATGTAACTTTATTCTTCTTCTTATTCTCTAAAAATCACCACAGCAGAAAGAGAAAACTAAAATAACAGCTGAGAAACAACGTAAAATATCCCCAGTATCGCAAGAAGCTTCCCTGTTATTCCCTCGTGATAATTTGCGACAGTCTGCTTTACGACATGTGGTAAAACTTAAAGGCACAGTACTTTTTTGGGGCCGTTTACCATAATGTATTTACAATGATTCTTTTAACAAATATAAAAAAGAACCCCGTTTAACAGTTAAGGATATTATCAGCCAAATAATCTATATTTAGATTCTAATTAATGGCGTTTTTATTCTTACCTTATCCGGCAAGTTATCAGTCCAATTTTTTTGTATTTCAAATGTTGTTACTTTTTGCCACATTTCACCTACTCGGTGTTTGCTCTGAACTCACAAAGCCATACAATGGTCACAGTGTCCATTCATTTAAGTCACCGTATTCCTAGCTGTTTTGTGCCACACTATTTAGATTTGTGTGTTAAATATCTCCCGACTAAAATGATGTAAAAAGGACTCACTAATAAGAAGATAAAATAAAATCTAAAACACACATAAAAACACCCAATAAAAATCTAAAACACACTTTCACATTAAATCTCTGAATATCAAGATACATAAGTGTAAAACTGTGAATGAACAAATGATACACACATCATATTTACTCTAAATCTTTCCAAGACAGTAACATGTATATTTCTAAGTGCACTTAGCTTTTAGGCTATAAATACATCATTCACTTTAGCAGTAAAAAAAAATCATATTATTGATCCACCCTAAAACCAGAGTAATAACTCCTACTGTACTTCAGAACCACACTCTTCTAATTATGAGACTGAGTTTTAAGTCCAGACTTAAAACTCTGATCACAGTAAGTGCTAGTGTGTTAATGTTTCATAGACTAAGATGTGGGTTTAGAAATGCAACTGGATAGTGAACACTGTTGAATAAACCAATGAACATTATTGGCTGAATAATGTATGTGAACAGAATTAATCATATCTTGTTCATTGATTTAAACTGAAGTCATCTTGTCCTCAGCTGACTGCATATGCAAGACTGCATTACTGACAATCACATTATCCCTAAACAAAGAAAAACACAAACACATTCACTTAAGATTTTTGTTTTTATTAGTTTACTATGTGTATAGTAAATATCAAGATCCTTTCAATTTTGCAAACTATAAAACTACAGGCATTTCTAATCATCTCCATTTTACAAAATCAAGTTTAATGCTAAAACAGGAGTGTGAGGGAAATCATCTCTATGAAAGAACATCTGTTCGTATTCCACTTTTATTTCCTGCATCTGAACAAACGAAGCATGTTGAAGAACTGATTTCACACACATCAGTAGGAGCCTGATCAAACAGAGCACACCTGAGTACAAAATAACACAATGTGCATGCCGCCACCACACAATGCCTTTATGAACAACATCATTTGATTTGTCATTTTACAGTAGCGCTTTAAAACTCAAAGGCAAGTGAATCACAAAGCATCACCTTACATCACAGTAGAAGCTTCACAAGCGACTGTTATGAATGTGCAGAGGAAAAATGAAAGGATCAAATGAATCAGAATGTTTTTTAAAATCTTGTGAGCCTGGCAAAACCTGGAAAACACAAACCCCTGTACAGATAATTACGATCATAGCGATGCGTTTGAAATGTCATATCATTTTGTTCTTACAAAAACAACTCATGGATAACCATTATTTCCTAACATCTCCGTATGATCATTAGGCATCTTTGGCTGATTTATATCTTTAAAGTGAAGAGTAGAGCAGGAGAATTTATGTCAAAAGGATTCTTACAGTTGGGCTGTAATTTCAAACCATCTCAATAACTGGAATAAAAAAATAAAGTAATAATTATTTCAAAAACTTTCAAGAGTCACCTTCTTAAAAAAACAAAACAATTCCTTTTCAAAGTCACATTTCAAAGCCCAGCAGCACCTGACAGCTACAATCCAACATCTGTGCTTTACTTAACCCACAATCCATATGTTTCTGAAACAAACTATAGGAGATTCAGGTTAATACAGATCACAGAGGACACTCAATGTTAGAAGAGGGTACAGTTAACAACTCTCAGCAGACAACATTTTTATATTTATCTTTATCTTTTTATATTTATATATATCCATATTATAGATATAATATTTATTTCTTAATATATATTAAAATATATGGTCACTTATTAGTTATATGCACAACCCTGTACAAAGTCCAGCTATACATCTGATCATTTACAAACCGGTTCAAACTCAGTGACTCAGGGTTTTACCTCAGGAAATGTTTTAGCTGAAAACATTTGACTCCTGCAGAAGATTGAGGGAGGAGGTCAATTTATAGACTTTCTGCATAATGGGGATAACAGGACCAACAGTGCTCCCACTTAACAAAGCAGAAATTAGCTTCAACATCCCTGTCTCAGTGGCCAACATTAGGTATACATCCTGGATTCATACCAGATTGAACACATGAATGTTCTTGGGTTTAAGTATTTCTACTGTCTGTGTGACTATGATGAATCTTAACAAGTCACGTGAAGAAGAAAATAAAATAACACACACACCTATAACTACTTTCCTAGCTCTACAAAGTGCTAGTGTACAGGCATCTGGACACTAGATTGTGCGTTAGTCAGCATAAGAAGACAGCAGAGCTTCCGATGCTATGGAGAAGCAAAACCTCAAGCGGGTAAAACATTCAGTTCGAAGACAAACACCCGCTGTCTTCTCCCATTACAGCTACACGAGGAATTTTCACACACTGGCAGGTCCAGACGATAGTGAGGACTAACAGATAAACTGGGACTTTAACACAGAGAAAACACAACAACATAACGTCTGATCTGGACGGCGAGCTGATCTGTGAAGCTCCAGAGGATCAAACTGGGACAAACAGATCTACTGGTTTTATCCAATGGGCGCAGAGGATTTCTTGTTTATATACTACGCTAGAATTTACATAACACATCTCACCGAGTCCAACTTTACAGTCTACAGCCCAGTTCACCAAACAGGTTTGAGCCAATCTGGTGAAAACAAAGCAGAGGTGACCTCAGTGAAGAGAGACAAAAATGTCAATGCAAATAAAAACAGCCATGTATCCACCACACACACAAACAGGACGCAACACAGATGGAAAGGAAAAATAAATAGCTTTGTGTGTTCTGATTTGCTGTCCCACTTGGAGAGGGGCAGCCACACAGAACAGCTTTTCCACAGTGGGGTGTTACATCATGCGATAAGAGAAGCAGGGGAGTGTGCAGAGATTCATGTGATGGGTGAAATGTGAAGTGCAGTCTTGGTATGCTCAAAACAAAAAGTGCAACAGCAGCAGAATTAAAAAACAAATGCTCAGACTGTGTGAGTGCAGGGGCTAATGGGATTTCACTAATACAGTAAATAGGCAAACCTTGTACCGTATTTTCCGGACTATTGAGCACACCTGCCTATACGCCGCTCCTGTCTATATGCCGCTATTGAATTTATTCAAACAGTTTCATGTGGTCCACTCTGACCGGGTCTGATGTGACAAGGCTAAATGTATCGGCGGCACGGAGCTTGCTAGCTTGTAAAAAGCTAACGAGCTTCATGCCACCGATACATGAGCCACACCGGTGTTTACGCATCAAAGCTTCGGAAAAAAGTAGCGGCTTATAGTCCGGAAAATACGGTAATGTTTATCTTTCTGCAAATAGAAAGTTAATAGGAAAACCGACAGTCTTCTGACTAAATTATTTACCGGTACAACTCTGTAGTTTTCAGGACATTTGGATCTAAAAAAACTCCTCGTTTGACACCATCATCACCCAGAGATGAATAATACGACACATACATGTAAATACTAATTAAATAATCATCTTAACACTTCCCTGTGTCATTCAGCTTTGATGGATTAACTACAAACATGTGCCAAATGCACTGATGATTTAAGGTTGATTTTTCTCTTTATAGTGTCAATAAATCTGTTGATTATTTTCTCAAATAATCAATTATTCCCTCAAGATGTCAGAAGATTATCTAAATCCTAACTGTCCAACTGACACATTAAAATCCAAACATATTCAAATTACTGACAGATAAATCCTCACAGAGCATGAGCTTGCAAGCTTAAGCTGGTTATGAGCATTTACCCGATAAACATAATCTGATATCCAGTGGTATATACTGAACAGAAAATATTATTGGGAAACCTGCAAATGCTGTGTGAGAAAAATCCCTATTTGCATATTTTTGGCTTCTCAGGGTTATTTATACGTTTGGGAGTGGATGCTGTTTGCAGTGTGTGGATGCAGCTCAGTGTTGCTGGAGACATTAAAACCAGTAAAGGGTCCAACGATACAAACCATCGGGGAAGTCGGGGTGGCACAGCTGCAGGTCCTTGCAGGTCCGAGCGGGGTTGGCCTGGGTGCCCAGCGGGTGCTTCATCTGCTCGATCTCCAGCTTCAGCGAGTTGAGCGAGCCGAAGATCTCCTCCATGCCGTCGTCGTAGTCCTTGTAGTTGGCGTCCACGGGGGCTTCGTCCAGCATCTGGCTGGCGTCGATGTTCCTACGCGCCCTGCCCTTGATGGGGGCCTGGATGGGGAGCGGGTGGATGACATCACCAGGAGGACCCTGTCGTGGAGAAGACACCAAAGCAAGTTAGAGGTGTGGATCGTCCAGGACACCAACTCAATAACCGGGGTGTTTACTCACAGGAGGTCCAGGAGGTCCAGGTACACCGCTCTCTCCCTTTGGTCCAGTTTGACCCTGAGCGGAGACAAATCAATCATCATCTTGACGAATGACGGGTGTTATTGTTTCAGATTAAACGCAGCTTTCAGTAACTCACTTACCGACGACCCTTTAGCACCTTTGGGACCTGGAGGACCCTAAAGACACAAAGATGATCACGTAATCAATACTGGTTCAGAGATTACACGCACGCATGCTGTACATATGATGAGCTCGGTCTTACAGGTAATCCTGGAGGGCCGATGGGACCAAGTGGACCTGAAGGACCAGCGATGCCCTGTAGGAAATACGAGAGAAGAAGCAGCAAATCCATAACTGCTGTGTGGCAGGAGGAGAAATCGTGTTTATTCCTGAAGCGGCGATATTGACTCGTGTGAGAGATATTAACACCGAGGGCTACATTTTACCTTCGCGAAATTAAAAAGACCGAAAAAGGAGAATGAAAACGGACAAGACACAATAAATTGCAGTGATTCTGTGTTGTCTGTTTACTTACATTGTCTCCTTTGGGACCAGCTTGTCCTGAAGGACCAGGAAGACCTCGATCACCCTTTTCTCCCTGTTCACCTGGGGGTCCAATGAGACCAATAAGACCCGGATGGCCCTGAGGAAAAAAAAGACATAAGCACATATTTTCATTAGAACGATCAATAATACACCAGTGCAACCATTAGCTGTATAATATATCTATCTGGCAGTCATTAGGGTAACGATCTGATGGCCGGTGGCAAACAACAAACTTCATAAATCACTAAACAGGCCCATTAGTTTTAGTGCTAAGCTAAAGATCTGAATCCTTTCAAGTCAGATGAGCAGATGCTGGAGTGACTCACCTTTTCTCCTTTGACACCAGAGTCTCCTTTCAAACCAGGCAGACCAGGAGGGCCCTGGGAGAGAGAACAGACGCTCGCATCAGATCACACATTACGTAAGGTGTCTCTGTTTTAACGCCAGGAGACGCTTCTGCTCACCATAGGTCCAGGAGGTCCATCTGGGCCTGGAGCACCGGGTAGTCCTTGTTCTCCCTGTAAAAAAAAAAACCCCAGCTCACTTAGAAACACTTTAATTATCATGGATCTTGTATATTTCCCAGTTAATTGATTTTAATCAAAATTAAGACATGATGAAGTGATACTTACAACTGCTCCAGGGATACCCCTGAGTCCTTCAGAACCGGGCTTGCCAGGTGATCCTTGAGGGCCAACTGGACCTGTCTTTCCTTGAGGACCTTCCAAACCAGGCTCTCCCTATTTTTTAAATTCACACAAACCATTAGATTCCTGCTCTGTGATTGGTTATCTTCACGTACATATTATTTCCTGCTGGCTGAGTTACCTTGGCTCCCTTCTCTCCTTGTCTTCCCTCAGGTCCTGCTGGTCCAGGAGGTCCCTAATGTGAAAATATATATATTACTATCATGGAATACAAACACTGAACACATCAGCATTTTCACCTTGACAACCTTCAGCAAGGACGAGAGTGAAGGAGCACAGAGTGGTACTTACTCTCTTTCCTGGTGGTCCAGAGGGACCGGACTCTCCAGTGGGTCCAGGTGAACCCTGGTTTAGAATGAAAATCCAGAAATTATTTATTTATTTTTCAGTTTCAATAATGATGCACAAGTGTGTGGTGAAATAACACAAACACTCACAGCCTGACCAGCCTCTCCATCATCTCCCTTGTCACCAGGTGGACCGTCCAACCCCTGAATCAAAAACAAACAAACCTCAGTTATGACGCTTTGCACTAAAACAAACTGAAAACCATTCACTAAAAAATCAGCTGATACTTGTGTGTTATACGTACAGCTGGACCGGGCTCTCCAGGGGGGCCAGGGTCACCAGGGAAGCCACTTGGACCCTGAAAATCAATAAATGCTGCATTATATATATATAATAGCCTTTTGACATCAGACCTTCACATCACTATGATTGCCCTCTGTGTGCTTGATGCATGTGCTGAGACCAAAGGTGAGCTAGAACTTACTGGACTTCCTTTGGGACCATCATCTCCAGGGGGACCTTTAGGGCCGGGAGGTCCAGCAGCACCAGCCGGACCAGCTTCTCCCTTTTCTCCTCGCTCTCCTCTTGGACCCTGGAATAATATGCAGCACAGAGATGAAAAAAAACCAAAACCCTCCAACAAATGATTAATTTTCTTCAGTTGGTGAAATCACTGTCGGGACTCTACAATGTCTTTTCATTTTCATATAAAAAGGAAGAAATGAGAAACAGATAACTCACAGGTGGACCATTTTCTCCCTGAAGACCCGGCTCTCCGGTTTCACCAGCATCTCCCTGACGGAGCAGAGAGGGGAGGGATATTAGTGGGTGAGAGAGAGACACATACATTATCAGTCGGGTGATTTGTTGATCCAATGTGGTTCTAAAAATCCCATCATTTACAGCAGCTCTCACTGTCCCCGTGCCCTTGTCACCCGAATGGGAATAGAAAGAGATGACACAAGAGATTTCAATCCATCAAGCGCAGGCGGATTGGGTGGCCGGAGCGAGGAGGGCGCTGACCTCACCGTTCTCCCCGGACCCTGCCCATATATCTTGTCCTTTTCAGCTTGCCTTATTGGATAGTTGCCCTGTTGACTCACCTATATGGCACAGCTGTCGTTATTCACTGTCACATACCGCCTCCCCCCTGCTGGGGATCGGCGCACACTGCCACGCCCGGTTTTGGGATGTTCGCCGGTGTCATGTTTGGGAGATGAGGAGCCGATCGATAGTTCTGCAGAACCGATGACCGGCGGTACGACGATGTGTTATTAAAACAATATCACTAGATTCCCTCTAGTATGAGCAACCACCGTATCTCCTGTATTAGCAGCTGGTCTTTATCAGAGGTGGGTAGTAACAAGTTACATTTACTTGAGTAACTTTTTGGGCAAAAAAAAAGTACTTCTATGAGTACTTTTACTGCACCATACTTCTTACTTTTACTTGCGTAGATGTGTGAAGAAGAACTGTTACTCCGCTACATTGAGTTACTCTTTATTTAGATGTACGGTGCTACCTTGACTTACGAGTGCACCAACTTACGAATTCTGCCGATACACCGTCTGGCACTAGGTGGCGCTGTGAACGCAACAACATCCGCCAGCATCCTGCATCTCACTGCTTCGCTTTACCTGTGTTTGCAAGCCTGTACCTTTAAGAAGGTGGATTGTGGGTAATCCCTGAGTGACGAATGAGGAAGCAGGGATTTTGTTTTGTAATTTTGTAGCTGAATCATTTGCGATAAGAGTTTAATCACGGAATGAATAAACCCTTTAACCCCGAACATTTAGCTGGTGACAGAAAGTGACGCGTCAATCAAATTACTAAAATTCCTCAGACATTTGTGCTAGCGATGTGATTCCAGCTGATTCTGAAAGTCGACAAGCAGAGCATCTGTACATTACCGTAATGTATGTAATATGTACGGAAAGCTGCACGGAATCAGCTGGAGTTATGTCGATAGCGCAAATGGTTGAAGAATTACGGTAAAATGATTTATGCTAGTCCCTCTGTATCGCTGGTGACACCACTGTACCAGAATTTGCACATTATTTTATATTTATTATCTGTCTGAATACACAGTTTCTTTAAAAATCTAAATCAGACATTATGTTCAAACAGTTACTCAGTACTTGAGTAGTCTTTTCACTGAATACTTTTTTACTCATACTTGAGTGATTTTTTTGGATGACTACTTTTTACTTCTTTTTTTATTTATTTATTTGATAGGGAGAGTGCACATTAATGAACATCTGCACTGAAACAACAATAACAAATGTAAACATGCCGGATTGTAGCCACAAGGCTAATTTACATCCGTAAATTGAGTAATGTTATTTTGAAGCAATGCTACCCTTGAGTAAAATTTTTGGCTACTCTACCCACCACTGGCAACCGCTGCCTATTGTAAACCTCAACTGTCGCTCTGAATCGGCGTCTGGCCGTCGTCCCACACCTCTCTCATTGCTGTCAAGAAATCCACTCAGTGGCTGGTACGCCTGTTTAAAAGCATGACTGATCCTCCTGTATTAGCAGCTGGTCATTATGCAGAGCTGCATGTGAGGAAGCTCTGCACAGCGGCCCTGACTGCATCCTTTACAGCAGCTTGTACACGTCCACTGAAAGGGTTGATGATAGAAAAATAAAAAGTGAAGAATTGCTGAGAGTAGTAAAAATCCAGAGCATGAAAGACAGCTGCTCATCACAGATATATGTGATGTGTTTACAGAAAAAAGCCTGGACTCTGCTGCATGAAAGCTCCCCGCGCCGGCGGATAAAATGCCAGATCAGCTGAAGCGCGATTAGCCCAAAGAGAGCTGTGTTTGTTTGGAGGAGGACAGGCTATCCTCGGGGAGATTATAAAGGAGCAAAAGGTGATGCTATTGACTGAACCGGATGAAACAAATCACGCCATCACGACGGACAGAAAGGAAATAAAGTGCACGGGCCCTTTTTTCCTTTTTAAAATGAAACACCGGCAACAAATAAGAGCTGCAGCTGATTTTATGTGAGTCGCCTTTAATAATGCATTCATCATCTCAGTACTGCAGGATAATGCCTTTGACTATTTATTCATGCTCTCTCCACCCAGCTGTACTGTCGGGGATGTGGCAGGCTGTCCGTTAGATTCGGTGTGCATCTGTCACTCGGCGGTAGGAAAAAAAATAATCATGGCACTTTTAAAAGGGTATCATATAAATAGGCATGTGAAATATTAATGGCTGCAAAAGCCTTGGATAGAGGTATCACTCACAGCCTTTACCAAAGAACCCTCAAATACTACACACTCAATCTGTCTCCTCTGCACTAAAAAGATGATTACAGAAGAGTTAAAGTACAGGATCCCGACAGGGGGGTGGTGGGTGAGTCCAGGAGAAATCACCAATACTGTCATGTGTACAAAACTGTTTGGTAGATGTGCCATCAAATAATGCTACATGTAGCACTCCACCCAAATATGTGCAAGCAAACTCATTCAGAGTGACCAAAATGAGCCCTTTAAATGCTCTGGTGGGATAATACAGTGTGTGAATGTGTGCATCTGTAGCTGCGTTAGCATTACCCAAAATCTAACTAGCGCTATAAAAACACTGGTAAAGGAAACACCTGAATTTTGAAAAACTCCTCAAACATCGCGAAAAGTTTTTACGCTTCCATGAGGAGGTTTTTCAGACATTTCGATATTGAAATATATCATAAAAGCGCAATGGAAACACTTTTTTTGTAATTTCACATCACAGGAAGTGACATCACATGACCAGTTCATGCCTTAAAAACATGGTATGTGTGGACAGAGGAGGAAAGTTTTCTTGTCATTATAATTGAAAAAACTAGTGCTCCCATATTAGACAGCAAACAACAAAGAAAGTGTTACAAGGAGATTTGGGCGTCCATCCTGCAGCGGAGTCTCGCGGGATGAGATTTTAGGGGAGTTACGAAGCTTTTGCCCAAAACAACGCTGAATTGCACCTTTTTCAAAATTTTGGAAATATCGCTTTTATTTTGCGAAAAACTGTAATAGAAACGCAGCTTGTGACATGTATTAAAATGTGTCTGGGTTCCTTACGAAAGTCGTACCTTTTCTCCTACAGCACCAGGGTTGCCAATACCACCAGGAGGTCCCTGAGGACCGTCAGCTCCCGGGGGTCCTGAGGGGCCTCTGGGACCAGGAGGACCAGGTGGACCCTATAGAAATGAGACATTTTAATTTAGACAAGCGTTTCACCTGCTCTGTAAAGTACTGAATAATAATAACAGCTCTTACCATTTGACCAACATCTCCAGTTTCACCTTTCTCACCAGGTGGACCAGGCAAGCCCTGAGGAGTTTGCAGAGAATTAAATCATTGTTGCTTCAGTGAAAACATTTGACCTCTGCCCAGAGTTTTCGACTATTCAGTCCACACCTGCAGTCCGACTGGGCCTGGAGGTCCAGGGAATCCTCTTGATCCATCGTCTCCCTTCTGGCCAAACATACCCTGCTGACCTCTGGGACCGGGCTCACCATCTACACCCTGCACAGTGCAGCAAAAAAAAAATAAAGGAGTTGATATAAAAGATATGAGTACGACTAACAGCAAGATAGAAGGATTTAAAACACACTTACAGCAGGACCCGGTGCTCCAACAGGTCCTTGAGGTCCAGTAGGACCGGGTGGACCCTGCAGGGAAATGACATTTTTGTTTAAAATTAAAATTGAATCAAAATCTCAAGACATAAAAAGATCTGTAAACATCCAAACTACTTACATGCTCTCCTTTGTCGCCCTTACTTCCTTTCTGGCCCGGCTCTCCAATCTCTCCCTGGGAAATGAAACCATCACAGTGTGAAACAAGAGGAGGTAGTAACACACACACATTCAGGAGTGAGATACAATGAATAATGTTGAAATATAATAAAACACCAGACGACGTATCAAAGCTACAACCTGCACTGACTGAACTGTATCCAGCCTTTGGTTTGAAAAGACAGTTTTTTTAGATCCGCCTGTCGATATTTCAATTACATCTCTGCTTCTCTGACAAATGGTGACAAATGTGCTTAAGTACGTGAACATCTGAAGGAGGCTTATCGTGATGGCTGAGTCACTGGCAGTACTCGCAGTCAAAACAGAATATATAATTACTCCCATCTGAACCTTCTCTGCACCGACAGATCCAGACTGAAGGACCTTGCACCCTCCGTTCAAAGCCTCCTCATGCTGTGGGTGTTTGGAGACGCAGTGCTTCTAACTACCCAAGACGTTTACTTTTGAGTCAGACAATGGTCTTTGTGAGGCAGAGCCGGTCTCTTAAATAAAAGGCCTCGCAGATGTCCGTCCCCCCAGTGGACGAGACTTATAATGAGAAAGTGTCTGAATGTGTGTAAACATTAGCTTGCGAGATCCTTTTTATCTGCATGGCAAATACCGTCGGTATTCTCCGTGTCCGTCCACACCGGAGGGACCGTTGTAAGGCCAGTTAAGAACTGAGGCATTCTTCAAAGGATAAGAGATTATCCTCCGAGTATCTCTGCAGCTGATCTTCCTGCAAATGTTTTTGGAGGGGATGAAGAGTTGCTCCTGCTTCTGAATACTAAAGGGTCACTTTCACACATTCTGTCACTGCCAGAGAAAATCCCCCCTCGCTCTGTCTCCCCCTCTCTCTCCTCTGTCTGTTTGTACAGAAGGGTACAAAGCAGCAACAAGGCCGGGTTCGCCTTTTAAAGATCTGCTAATCGATGCAAACCCTGTCAGACAAATTCCCCCCAGAGCGTTTAAGGTCACAGGGAAAGAGACAGGAGGATATCTGGCTGAGATCTCCCCTGTAAAGTTTAGTGCAAGGTGATAAGTATGCATCTAGCTACTGGATTTTAGTGTCAGAGACATAAAGACCACTCAAAATTTCATTGAAGTCTGTTTTTTTTTCACTCACCTTGTCTCCGTCCTCTCCTGGTGGTCCAGGAGGTCCTCCAGGTCCTGGCAGACCCACAGGTCCCTGAATACCATCTCTTCCAGCTGGGCCTTGAGGTCCTTTCTCTCCCTGAAACATTGTTTTAGTCACATTACAACACCGAGCTGAGCAGTGACCGTAGCATTCAAATACAGGGGGTCCTCGACTTACGTCAGAATTGCGATTTTTTTTTTGACGATTTTTGCAGTAAATCAGAATTTACCCTTTTTAACCCTAATCAACCCTTTTGCCAGCATTACCCCGAGATTGTTGGCACCTTGAACGGTGGCTTCCCGGGAAAAATTAGCCAACATTTTTGCCTACTTCTGGTGATGACGTACTTGTGTACGTCGAACTGATCAAACAAAACTATATTAAAAAATTTCTGTGAGGTGGCGACATAACTACGAAACACCATAGGTCGAGGACATCGTAAACAGAGGACCTCCTGTGGTTTTTATAATGCAATGTTCTTACCGGTCCACCTTTCTCTCCAGCGGGGCCTGGAGGTCCCTGAGGGCCAGAACGTCCGGGAAGACCTGTAGGTCCAGCTGGACCGGCAGGACCGCGCTCACCAGGAGAACCCTACAGCACCAACACACATCAAGTGATACCATCAGAGTTTTAACATCGGACACCTCTACCGTATCAAAGTCAGCAGAAACGGTGCATGTCATTATCTTATATAAGAGTGTAGGACAACCAAGGATGGGAACTTGACTGTGAATGCAGCTCCCACAGATAAAGACAGAATAGGGAAGGTGAAAGTGACAAACTGAGGATGTGGATGCAGTAAGTTGTACTCACAGCAGGGCCAGGTGGGCCGTGAGGACCCTCATTCCCTTTCAGGCCGTGAGCCCCCTGCAGAACACAACAAAACGTAAGGCTTTAGAAAACAAACACATCTGCCGGGGAAGCACACATCCTGCCCAACACCGGACTCTCTATCTTCAAACAGGCTCAGCGTGAGATGGAAAACCTCCTATAGTCTCCAAAGTGGAGGCTGGGAGTAGATACGGGGGGAAAACAGCTATTTACCAAAACTGCTGCAAACATCCTTTCACATTACAAAGGAGCCGGTGTATCACATCACTTCTGAATCTTAAAAGCTGTTCCTACAACTGATTTCTTTCTAACAAGTTTTCAGGAGGAAAATAGTGCAAATTGCATAACAACTAGGACATGACTTTGTAAAAAATTAAAAATTAAAAAAATAAACATCCTGGAGCGCAGTGTTCCTCCGCTGAAGCCCACTCAGGGATCCGATATTATCTCAGATTCTTGAGGTTCGCCACATTCTTACAGCAACTTAATCGTCCAGAACTATTATGCAACAAGCAAGCTGTGAGCGATATTGAATTTGTCAGAAGGTATTGTAGTGAACAGAAGGCAATACTCACCACAGGGCCAGGCAGACCTCTCTCTCCTGGGAAACCTCTTGGGCCGGGAGGGCCATCTTTACCAGCTGGGCCAGCGGGGCCGGGGTCACCCTACAGGGGAAAGCACACCGTCAATATTTCTATAAAACAAAACCCATGCAGGCAGAAAGATATTAAAAATTGTTTTACCTTTGCTCCTTCTTTCCCTGCAGCTCCAGGCAGACCCTGCTCACCAGGTGGGCCCGGGGGTCCAGGGTGTCCCCGGTCTCCCATTGGTCCAGTCTCACCTGTTGGTCCCTACGATTGTGGGGGAAAAAAACAAATCATTCACACTGAAGAAGAAAAACCGAGTTGCAGAGGAGGTGTGAAGAAAAGAAACTGGAGTCGGAGAAAACAGAGAAGACACTGTGAGCATAATCTGCAATTTAAATACAAAAGAGATGTTACAATTTCTCCATCTATTACAAAACATGGTGAGAAGAAGCTGAGCATTTGCTGAGTGGGAGGCCTACTAGTCATTAAAGCCACATACAGCTTCGTTATCATGAATGTTCTCAGCTGGCATTAGCAGAGCGGCTGGGAGGGAGAGTCTGTTAAACGTTTATGCATAATGGATGAAGAGCCCATTGCTAATATGAAAAGAGGATAAACAACACTTAAGTCGTGGCTCTTGAGATACAGGTAAGAGGATAAATCAATTTTTGCCGGACCGACGAAATGCTGAGGAAGTGTTTTTTGCAATGATCACTTACAGGTTTCTGTTGTGTTTCCGTGCATGCAAATTGTGGTTAGCACCTCTCCGACAGAATACATTTCAAAATAAACCATGCACATTTGTTATCGTTCAGCTTTCAATGGAGATTTGGCTTTGCACAGAGGGATACAATCAATAGAGGTGCGACTAAAACAACTTACCTGAGGTCCAACTACACCTGGAGGACCAGGGGGGCCGGTCTTGCCTTGGAAACCCTGTGTATTACCAAAAAAACAAAATTATCACACAAGCGATTCAATGAAATACAAATGAAGAGGAAAATAATCAAACCGGTTCACTCACAGTCTCTCCTCTCTGTCCAGGATGTCCAGGCAGTCCATCTTTCCCGGCAGGTCCCTGAGAAATTCACACAAACCCATCAAATTACAGGAAATGGGCATAGGACCAAAAAAAAAGGCATGATGGGTTTTACCATAGACTGTAAATAGAAATGGACGAAGCAACTCAGAAGTGAAGAGCAGTGCAATACCACCAACGACCACTAGATGCTGCCTCCACTGATTTTTAATCATGAAATACTCAATTAATTTCTTCCACAAGTCGTTCTGATGTCATTAGCTTAACTCGTAATTAAGTAGGCTCAAAAGTGCGGAATATTTAGGGGCGGGGTTAGTTTGATTGACAAGCCTTATTGGTCAGTGGTTGGGTTCAAGGGTCAGTCGCCTCCTCGCTGGTCCATTCATATCTAAATATGGTCACTTCTGGCTCCGGACAACCAACATGGCAACGTTGAAATGCCACAAATTCTCCAGTCTATGTACAGTCTATGGTTCTTACAGATGGTCCGGACTCACAGGTGGGCCCTTTGGTCCTGGGAAACCTGTTGGTCCCTGAGGCCCTGGCAAACCCTGAAAGAAACAACACACATTTCCTGGTGAATAATCAATGATAGAAAGTCAAACATGTCATGCGGATAAAATGAAGACAGGGGTAACTTACCCTCTCACCGGGAGGTCCGGGTGGGCCATCGTTTCCTGAGTTACCCTGTAGAGAGTTTTAAAAAATACAGAGCGGTTATGAATTTGTACCTCGATGTACAGTAAGAAAGGTGCAGCGAAGTATTTCCTGCACCTTTGGTCCAGCTTTCCCTGTTGGTCCTCTTGGTCCTCTCTCTCCTCGAGGCCCCTTGAGAAAAGAAAAAAGAAGGAAATTAAAATCACAGAAAGAGTCCGAATGGTAATTATTGACTCAGTTTGGATTTCCCTCAAGCACGCCCAGGTTGACCCTCCACCCGTGCTCAGGTGCCAAGCTCGCCATCTGTATACGAGCACGAGTCTGCTGAGTAAGACTAACCGTTGGTCCTCGCTGTCCGCGTGGGCCTGGCTTTCCTGCTGTTCCCTGCGGACGTGAAGAACACACACAGTGATCAAAGGAGTGGAGATCACATCACAAAGAGGCTGCATCCTCCAGAAGAAGGAGTCCTAACGCCACCAGACAGTAACATCCACAGGCAGCAGAACTGGGTCATTTCCAAGATTGTCTAACACAGGGGTCCCCGACCTTTTTGGCACCACAGACTGGTTTAATGTAGGCATTATTTTCATGGACCAGCCTTGAAGGTGTGGCAGATAAATACAGCAAAAATAAAATGACATAACCGGCATAAAAAACGAATGTTTACGCTTTGCAAAGAAACTCTCCAAAGACGTTTGTTTTTCACTAATTTTCGCTAGTTTGCGGACTTATTTTTTTGGGTATCTGATCACGTGACCAAGCGTATTGACGTGTCAAGAGGTACAGACGAAAGTTTGGAGAATCCGGTCGTTTTTCAAAATAAAACGTCTTTCAGACTCTAATAAAATCAATACAATGGAAATTATATCAATTATTTGTTCTTTCTGTGTGGCCCTGTAACAAATACCTCAGGACCAGTACCGGGCCCCGACCCGGTGGTTGGAGACCACATGTCTAACACCAACAATTGGGACGTACCTCTTTTTAAATGTGTGTTAATACTGCCCCAGAAAATGACATTTTAATAAACAATAATGCCCAACATACTTTCACAGCAATATGATAATTACACTGCCGCATGCAACTTTAATGAGAAAAACAATTACAGCATTTGTGTGGCTTTTAAGTCTCAAATAAGTGTTGTGAAACTGCGTTAATAGCGTTATTATCCCGTCCTCTCTGAGAGCCGGGTCTCATAAACTTCACAAATGTTTTGTGAAGATGAAAAGCTTTATGTGGCATGCTCCACTCGTGGTGACAAACCATTACTCTTACAGGCAAGCTAATGGCCCATCCCTTAAACAAAGAAAATGAAACATTGCTCAAGCGCCGCAAAGTGATAAACAAAGCTTTTTTTTTGTAGTTTTGAAATGAGTTGTGTAAGTGGTAATGAAGAAGAAACGCGATTGTTTTTCTGTCCTTGGTAAAAATCTTTGTTTTAGAGCAATGCAACTTCCTTTAGGTTGATAAATCTGGAGCTGGGACAGGATCCTGTCTCCAGTCCTTGTAGGAATGAGGAGAATAATAATAAGAAGTCTATCTGACATACCCGAGTTCCTTTCTCTCCATTGGCGCCAGGGAAACCTTGGAAACCCTGAGATCCCTGTGTGCGAGAAAGAAAAGCAATTAATCATTTGAAAGACAAACCTTAAACATTACATCCCTTGTTTATTCCCTGAGATATCCCCGGCATATTAAATGCAAGAGGAGGTTGTGTGCACGCAAATAAGAGCAGTGTTTTGTTGTTATCGTGTCAGCAGCTGATGGCTGACACCAAATAGCATATTCAAATCCCCGGCTCTTTGATCAGGAGGCTTCAAGCATGTCCGCTTGTCAGATTGCGGCTTTGCCTGGGAGAGGCTAAAGGATGAGCCATCAAAAGTTCAGCAAAGCAGCTTCCACATGTACATTTGTGCATATTTCATTCTCTTTCAAATAGACACACAGGCAGTGGAGTGACATTTTGGCCAGTGGTTAGATTTAGCACTTATATGTGTACTTGCCTTTGGTCCTTGTCTTCCTGGGTATCCTGGCAATCCGGGAACTCCAAGTTTACCCTGTGAAAGACAAAAATTAGATTAATGTGAAAGGCCCCGAGATGCTATTGTTGTCATGCTCCCGTGTGATTGGTGCAGCTGTTTCCCAGCAATAACAACAATGATACAGGGCATTTTTTTTTAAAACTGCACGGTCAATATATGTTCAATTTCTTCCCTCCTTTTTGGACTTTGCACTGCTGCACCTACATGAACCAGAATAGCAAGTTGTGCTGGGAGAAGCCCACACGGTCAAAACAGGCGTCTAAAATTATCTGTCGAATTTCAATGCTGATCTCCTTCCAAACCTAAAGGCAACACAAACCCATTGCATCAGTCTGACAAAATGCTATTTTTGTACATTTGCAAATGAATAAATTACAATAGAAGCAGTCGTCTTCTATTAGTATCAGCTACATCAAACCTCCACAAGCACCTCAGCAGTAATTATTAAGACATGTTGGCTGCAGTGCAGGATCTAATTAAAAAGACAAATGACTCAGCTGTTACCCAATGTGTGATCTATATACAGACCAATATCTGCTTTTAATTTTGCTCAGTAACCTCACACATATAAAGATGTACAAATGCTTCACTATAGAGTGAAAGCTTTAATAACAACAGTTGGCTAATGACTGTGCATGAGTGTTTTAGCAGTCACATGTTGTTTTACATCTTTTCAAGCCAATTCTTAAATCTTTAGTGAAAGATCATTAAGTGGCTGCATCCTCCAGAAAATAACAGATTACTTTTTATAATACCATGTAAATGGGATTGTCATTTGGCAGAGGAGGAAGAAAGAGCTCATCCAGTGTTCAGTTTGAAAATAAAGAGTGTTAAGCATCTGAATCCACTTATGCTCTCAGCTGGTTGAGGAGCGGCAGCAATGAAAAAATTGGTTGTTCAGAACAGAATGATCGGAAAAACCATTTTCCTTGTTAAACCCTGCTGAGCCATCAGCTGAGATCAAACGCGACTAAGGATACAAAATAACAACTTGGCTTCTTTTTTTATTCTGTTTCATCTATCTGCAGGATATCTGTGTTACCTCAGCTGCACGAGCACAAACTGGCAAAAAGGAGCTCACCTTCTCACCAGTGGGTCCTAAAGGACCAGAATCTCCTGGGAGCCCTGAGCGACCCTTTGGCCCCTCGGGACCATCTTCTCCTCTGGGTCCTGCTGGTCCAAGCTCTCCCTGGAAGGCACAGGATACAGTTAAACATGTGGAGACCTAAACAGGAGGCACTGGGTCCACTTTCAAACACTGAATCTGACAGGGTCGGATCAGACAAAAATCTACATCTCATTCATATTCTTATTTTTTATTATTGTCATTTAAAGCATGTTCTGGCCTGAACTGCTACAAATAGATAAACATCGTAACTCTAGTCATTTAAAAAACAGTGAGATAAAAAAAAATCTGCCTTTTGATTTTGTTTGCCTTTACGTGGCCACTGAGGTAATTAGCATGAGTTGCAGCATCTGTACGCAGATAATTTTTCTTCTTGTTTTCTGGCTCAAATCAATATCCTCTTGAATTCGGTCCATTGGTGCACTGCATGTGTCTGGCGAGGTACCACGTGGACGTGTTATGTTTGGATTCAGTGTTTCTCACCAAAATATTCAGCGTCAATCCTCAAGAATCCACCAACATGCTGAACGCATTTTTACATTTATTGATGTTCCTGTGTTTCTCTGTGCATTACTGCCACCTGCTGTCCATTAGTGGAACGATACGACATTTCATTGCGATATGCTGATCGCTCCACAGTGCCAATGCTGGTTAAATTCTCTAAAGCAAGGTCTTCAAAAGATCTTAAGAAAAGATGTATACTGCATTAAATAATTCCTTTATGCTTATTGTATTCATCTGAGTCACATGTACCTCTTTTCCACCAACCAAGAACCGGTGCTAGTTTTGTGCTGGTGCCTGACTTAGCACCAGTTCATTGTGTTTCCACCACCGTGAGCTCCACTGGCTAAAACTGGTGCTAAGCAGGCACCAACTCCTTGTTGGGCCAGAGCTCAGCACCAACTAAGCATCGACTACACCAGGAGCCGGGGGAGTGAAGGTGGAAACACAGCTAGCGATAGCAGAAGAGTAGAGCAGTGAAAATACGATATCCGCTAACAGTTGGATGTTTTGGCTCTGGATCTTAATATAGACTTGTAAAACTAGGAACAGCACTTGTATGCACATGATGAGCTCCTCCATTTAAGCATTATTACAACGAGGGTGCACTTCACCGTCATATGCAACCAGTAAGGACATTGTCGTTAGCTTGCTAGCGGCCAGTTGTTGGGGAACCAGCTACCTATGCAGTGACGTACAGACGTTTTACAGTGATGCAATGACATGGCCCCAACTTAGTTTCTTGCCAATGCAAAAGCAAACTGGTTCGTAGGAGCCTGAACCAACTAACCACCAGCTGTAGCACCAGCACTGAACTAGCACCGGTTCTTGTTTGGTGGAAAAGGGGTAATGGAGAACGAGATGTTTTGTATTCGGACAACAAATCGCTCGATTCTAAACTCTAAGCTAAACACTTGTGAGTGTAAAGTTGCTTAAAGAACCAAGTTGCACAAAGAATCAAGCTATTTTCCCTCGCCGCCCGCCCCTTCACAACAGTTAGCGATCCTATTATTGCTTCTCTCTGTAAGTGTGCTTTCTGTCTTGCAGGACACACACTAAATGACAGAGTACAAACTGGCTCTGACAACCAGTCGCTGCTGCGGAGACCTGGCGGTGTGTGAAAGGTATCTAGTTAAAGGCTTGTGCAGAGTTGCAAAGCCGGCGAGCGAGCGAGCGTGCACGCACACACACCCACACTCGAGTACACATAAAACGGCATCAAGCAAACTGTACTTGACTCACACTTGCAAGCTCATCAAAGAGAACACTTTAAATTGAGCACTCTCTCTCTCTCTGTCTCTCTTGCACACACACACTTTTCCTTGGCATGCTTAAAAATTAGTCATTTAGATTCTAGACCATGTGTGGTAGTCTCCAGTGCAGAGGGCCTCCTCAAATCTTTGCTTTCATCTGGATCTGCTGCATCTCTGGAGGAAAACACGGCTGGAGCCCCAACTCTCTCTCTCTCCGGTTTGAAAGGGTTTAAAGTGCCATTGATTTCTCCTTCCTTTCTGCACTCAGCTAGAGACAGCATGGTCAGGGATTGGTTTGGATTTGATGTTTGAAGTACAGGCTGGTGTGAGTTATGTTTCTCACTGTAGAAAGCATTTTTCCTACGACTTGACAGTGGAAATCCCTAATGCTCCTCGCAGAAAGAAGCTGTTGCTGGGTACACCTGTCAAACTCCTGCGTTTCTCCTCAACTTGTCTGGGTTAGGGCTGACTGGGAAGCGGCAGAGGGGATAGAAAAGAAATTGGAAACTGCGCACGCTAACGCACACACACGCACACACACATGCACACTAATGGCTGGCAACTGGAACAACACCTTATGTTTGCTCATTACCCACAATTCCACAGCAGTCACGGGGGCTAAAGCTTTAAGGGCACTTTGACTCAGTGCAGGTAAAGGTCACCTCTCAACCAAACACAGCCTAAAACAATTGGAGACATTTTTTATGACTCATTTGATCGATGCAATCCTGCCGTCAAGAAGTAATTTACACATTCAATCAAATTAAAACTGGCAGGCAATTAAAAGGCAGCTCTCTCACAATGACAGAGGCCATGGTTGAAATGAACAAATAAATATGAGGGGAAAATAAACAGTGATGATTTGATCTGATTTCCATATCGTGACATATTTCTGGAAAAACAACAGGATATGTAGGCGGGACAAAACGTTTAGGGCAATTTGATTGGACCATTGAAATCCAATGAAACGCCATAGCTAGCTAGCTAACGTTACGTTACTTACTAATGATACTGTTACAACAAACTACTGGTTACTTCTAATCTGAACTGTGACGCTAACACCAGGTGGATGTGATGATATTATTGGTTGACAAAAGTCACATGACATCTTTTTTTAAACCAGGAAAGTTTAAAAGGAAGGTTCGTATCAATCAAGAAGGTTCGTATCAACCATGACAGAGGCCATGGTTGATATGAACAAATAAATATGAGGGGAAAATGAACAGTGATTGGAGTTGGTTTGTACAGCGTGATGCAGTGATGGTAATGTTTTGATCTGATTTCCATATCGTGACACATTTCTGGAAAAAAAAACAGGATATGTACGGGACAAAACATTTGGGGCCATTTGATTGGACCATTGAGACCTAATGAAACACCATAGCTAGCTAACATTACAACGTTACTTACTAATGATACTGTTACAACAAACTACTGATTACTTCTAATCTGAACTGTGACAGTAACACCAGGTGGATGTGATGATACTATTGGTTGAAAAAAGTCACATGACATTTTTTTAAAACCAGGAAGTAAATGTAAACTTCGATATAAAACTAAAAACATGTAATTTTTTTGTAATTCCAGGTCGACTTCAACGTGCACACTTTCTGCATCTGAGCAGCTATTTGATGAAATACGGTAGTCGAGTAAAACACCAACAAACACTCCTTACCCTGTCGCCCTTGATGCCCATATCTCCCTTGAAGCCGGGGAATCCGTCTTCTCCCTAAGTGAGAGAATAAAGAAGACAGAGTGCAGAGCGTGTCATGAAGGAGACTTTCATATTACAGATGTTGAAACCATTTGTGTGGCACTCATACAGGGACACACTCAAACACAAAGCACACACAGATTGGGAGACTTGCCAAGATCCCCTGTTGCCATAGAAACTCTTAATAGCCTCTTTTTCTTCTTCTGTAGCAGCAAAATTCAAATGCGCTTTACGGGACTTAATTGGGATTATCATTAGCATAAAACCACCATCCACCACCATCATCACCACTAATAACCCTCACCATTATCTACCTGTTAATGTTCGGAGTAATCCATATAAATACAAAGATTTCTAAAATAAAAATCTCTTCATTTTCACACCTTCAGAGTCTTACCTTTTCACCCTTGTTTCCTTTAAGGCCGCGCACACCGTCGGCTCCCTGTGATGCAAGAACAGACGGGAGTTACACACCAACAGGGGGCATATTGGACAAAAGAGGGGGGGCTGGATTGCAGACAGGAGGATATTCACCACCGATGTGATGACTCCAGTTTTTCTAAAATAGGACTGAGAGTCGTCGGACAAGTGCACGCCGTGGGGAGTGCAGTCCTTGATGGATGCATTTAGATGTGCTTTGTTTATACTTCAGCATGAAAAAAAAATATCCTCCCACTTCCTCCTTTCTTGACCGTTCATCTCATCTTTCACACAGAGCAGACTTCAGCCGTGTAACAGGGGGGCTGTTAGCACCAAGTCAAGACGCTTGTGTGATCATCTCTCTCAGTGGAACCTCTAATGATCGGATCAGTCACACCCCCCCCACTCTCGCCGAGAATTATTTGATGGGATTTCTTTTGTCTCGCTTTTATCAACCGCTAATGACACCAAACAAGAGCAGGGCCGTGTGCCTTGAGCTGTTATCAGCCCCTGTGACTAACCTCCTCGCACCATCTTACATGAAATAATTGGTAAACCATCTGAAACCATTGCTTCCCTGTCTTAAGCATCACTTAGATCGTTGTTATTTCTCTGCGACAAATGCCATGACTGTTGTTTTTTTTTAATTTAGCTTTTTACAAACTCGCACTCGGTCGGTTGGACAAATGTTGAAAATATTAACAATGCTAATAAACAGAGACACTTCGGATAATGGGAAACTATTAGCCCGTAACAGTCGTTAATTTGCAAAGCGGTGGGAAAATAATAACATGAAAAATTAATGATTATCAGCTCACCTTCACGCCTCGGGGCCCAGGATAACCAATGGGTCCTTGAGGGCCAGCAGGTCCCTGGAGAAACATGAGAGTTCACGAGAGTTTGAAGTAGACACACAAATACAATACACACATGCACACACTGGTAATGTGCTTTAATGCGAAAACATTTTTATGCAAATGTGTGTGAACAACAGGAGGCAAAGGAAAGTTAAAAAACTGTATAGAAATGAAGAACAATGCAAGCTGAAGAAATAAAACTCACCATGTGTCCTTTTTCTCCATTAGGCCCCTCTTTTCCAGGGTGACCCTGTGAATTATTAAGAGTAATATTATTGCACATCATTCCAGGATAATTACCACCATAAATACTACAACACCCCCATAACTGGAGGATTAGGTTGTAAAACTATTGGAGGACGTATCAAACTGGAAAATTACAAAAAAGGGGCCTTCAGAGTTCAATCTCATTTGGGATTTTTATCCTTAATGCGCAGTATTACTGAGGCACTAGCAGCTATTAATGGGCTCTAAAAGCCGAGACTGCTGTTTTGGGACTTCACAATACATCACTGTACATGCATGTGAACGCACACACAAGCAATCCAGGAAGTACACAATACACACATGGATGTCCAGTGGAGAGGGGGGGGAAGGAAATTGATTGAACTCTCATGAGACAAAGAGCTTTGCAAACTCCCTGATGGGTTTTTAGTGAGAAGGAAATAGACACAAGAGAGGAAGGAAATGAAGGGCAGGGAGGGAGCAGTGAGACTGGGAACACTGCAGTGGATGGTATATGCCACAAATGGATGAATAGAAAAAAAGAGCTGATTGTCTAAATGGGGCAGAGCTATTTCTATTCCTAAACGGTAAACCATTAAAGGATCAGAGGACGTTATTTATGGCGTCTCTCATCTACCAGATCCCTCGTTTTTTGTCCCCTTTGCTTTTTTCCTGTCCTGCACGTCTCATAAATCTCACGACCGTCTCTTGTCTCCGTCTCTCTGAGGAGCCACCTGCTGCCGTCCAAGAAACATCTGCCATTAGTGCAGGTGTCTTCTGTGCAGCGCTGGGAAAGAGACTGAGGAGAGTCTCTGCATATAAATATATATAAAAATATATATATACAGTATGTACGCGTCTGTCTGTGTGTGGGCGTGTTGTTCCCTGTTACACAGCTGTGGTAATGTGTTGTATCGTACATATGTTTCAGGGTAATAATTAGCACAGAGTGTTTTGTATGTTTATAATACTGTTTCTCACAGTTATGCTAATTATGAACTGTTTACCGAGAGGGAGAGGGGGTGGAGGGAGCAAGGATGAAATGTGCTCGTATACATTGCTCTGGATGTGTGGTATATAAACTCACCGGTGGGCCATCGGCTCCTGGCATGCCTGGCAAACCTGGCTTTCCAGTTGGGCCCTGAGACAGACAGGAATATGTTAATGAGGGTAAACATAAGACATCAAAGAAAGAAAACACAGAACAATAAAAAGTAAGTCAGAGGACAAAGTCAAAACTAACAGGACGATACGGTACAATATGATACGATATGATACGATACAATATGATACGATACGATACGATATGATATGATACGATATGATACGATACGATATGATACAGTACAGTTTATATTGTGATGGTGATACGGTACTGTACGATACGGTGCGGTACGATACGATACGATACGATACGATACGATACGATGGTACGATATGATATGGTACGATACGATACGATACGATACGACATGGTACGATATGATATGGTATGGTACGATACGATACGATACGGTACGATACGATACGACATGGTACGATATGATATGGTATGGTACGATACGATACGATACGATACGGTACGATACGATACGATACGACATGGTACGATATGATATGGTATGGTACGATACGATACGATACGATACGATACGAGTACGATACGGTACGATACAATATGATATGGTACGATACGGTACAGTACGATACGATATGATACGATACGGTACGATACGATACGGTGCGGTACGATACGATACGACATGGTACGATATGGTATGGTACGATACGATACGATACGGTACGATACAATATGATATGGTACGATACGGTACAGTACGATACGATATGATACGATACGGTACGATACGGTACAGTACATTTTATATCGTGATGGCGATACGGTACGATATAATACGATAGAACTTTATTTGCAGGTGTAAGGAGGTTATGTTTTTGCTTGAATTGGTTTGTATGTCGATCCCTTAGCAACATTAAAGAAAAACTACAGATCTTGAT
>OOFC01037770.1:6470-23613 GCA_900323345.1 Pseudochromis fuscus
TCATTGATTGACTAATGGACTTTCCAGTTTTAGTCTTATGCAGATAAAGAGGTTTGAGAGGCAGTCAGAGAGAGAGAGAGTGTGTGTGTGTGTGTGTGTGTGTGTGTGTGTGTGTGTGTGTGGGCGTGTGTGTGTGTGTGTGTGTGTGTTAAGCGTTAAATATATGACCGACCAACATTAATATGCTTCAGCAGGGCAGACGTAATGCTCTGTGTGTGTGTGTGTGTGTTTGTGTGTGTGTGTTCCCAAGTAATGATGTGTGAAGAGCAGCAGCACTGAGTTGCAAACCGTGTCGAAAACACACACACACACACACACACACACAGAGCATTACGTCTGCCCTGCTGAAGCACATTAATGTCGCTCGGTCATATGTTTAACCCCTGACTAACTGTCTTTCTAACAGCAACAACCTGACTACACCCAGTTCAACTCAGTTATTTAAATATTATGCAGCTATTTTAACTGATAATAACAGCTGCTGTGGATGATGATGATGATGATAGTGGTGATGATGGTGATGATGGTGATGATTGGACATGGATGGAGCACCATGAGTGCCTGTTCCTGCACTATGTGACTTGGTGCTTAACGGCACTGCGTCACAGCTGTAAGAAGAAGCTAGCTCTGTTTTCTCAGTATGGACATCATGGCAGGAGAGAAGAAAGTGAAGAGGATGTTTACTGAGAAAGCTAAAAATAGAAAAACAGAGAATGACTGAGCAAGAGGACATAGAGGAGTAAATCTCAGAGTGGCTTTTAGCTGAGAGCTTTGTGACATACAAGGCTGGAGCACAGAGGGCGAGCTGGCCACCTCCTTGTTGGACTGGTAAGTGAGGTCTTGTAGCACTGACTTGATGCCACATCAGCTCATTTCCTTCAAATGTTAGTGAGACATCTTACAACAACAACGTCAAACTGAACTGCACTCTACAACTGTAAATATCTGTTCAGCCACAATGTTGCTTTGATTCAATACAACTCTCTGATGAGTGTTAAACTGTGTCCCTACATGATGCAGTGCTGGACATGTTGTGGATCCACATCAGGGGTCTGTCTGACCTGCCAGCTCCATCAAACCACATCATTTTACTTCGCAGGCTAAAAGATGATTCAAATGTTTAGGAACTGAAGTTTGATATATGACGATCAGATTTATTATTCAACTCAACAACAAGCAACACAGTGTGAATCATCACCATCAACATAACACTGTCTGAAGTGATCGGTGTGTGAGAAGACACTGTTGTGTTGGCTGAGTCAGTGCACCACACACGCGCACACACACACACACACAGTATTCTGATCCCTGCAGGTGGAGCTTATCGTTGCAGTAACACTGTCTGACTGTTCACTAAACCATGGATCTTCGGTCGTCGTCGGTTCTGTTAAATCATGTAAATCAAAGTAAAGAGTTTAAACACAGTTTTAAATAAGAGCACGTGTGTGTGTGTGTGTGTGTGTGTCACCTGACACAGGTCGATCATTCAAATGAAATGACTAAAGTGATGTGGTGACAGGGTGTTTAGGACAGGACAAGTGTGAATGGACTCAATGAGACCGGGACAGATCTAAGTTATAACACTGACAAAACAGGGACACGCTGACAGGACTGAGTGTAAATGTCCACACAGTCTGTCTCTGTGAGTCACATCTCACCTGAGATAAAACCGAGTCAACACACCAGTGGGAACAAGACTGGGCCAACACAGTGATGAGACTGTGGCTGAGTGATTGACTGATTCTCGCCTCCGTCAGTCTGCCCCAGGGCTGCTGTGGCTAGCTTAGCTTACCACCACCGGTATGAATGGGTGTGAATGAATAATGGTCTTTGTTAGAGCTTTGAGTCTGGACTTCCAGAAAAAAGCACTATATAAATCCAAACATTATTATTATTATTATTATTATTATTATTATTATTATAACTCTCCATTTAACACAATTCACAAAAGCTGCAGTTTAACATTTTCTACTAATATGACTTTATTTATTTAATGAACAAAGTCATATCTCTTGTGAGAGTTGTTCTGCATTTCACTGTTCAATATTTTAGGCCAATTAATAAGATAATGTAATAAATAGATGTTCAAAACTACTTCAGGTGCACAGAGGACGGTGCCTGTGATGAAATGTTACTGTGTTATCTGAAGATAACAAAGCTGGGATAACACATTCATTCATCTCAAGAAAACAAAAGACTTCTGAGGAAACCAGTTAAATAATGGCCAGAAAAAAACGTTTGTTTTCTTGAGGTCGAGGGACAAATGTGGAGAAATGGGAAACAAGCAGCGAGTGTGCAAATCAATCAATCAATCCACAGCATCTGTCAAAACAATCACAACTACATAATTATCCCAACTCCTGCAGAGACCATGTCAAAACACCTACAAAACAAAGAATACACCAACGCCATGAGGACGAGTCAGAGCCAACACTCCTACACAACACTCCAGTGAGACCCAGAGACTGACACCAGTGAAAACCAGTTAGTTCTGAGTGGGAATAACCACAAGACTGAGGCAAATCTGAAAGAAAACACTGTCAAGGGCGACAAATCCAAGTCTGAACAGCCAGAGGACACCCAGGAGACGTCAGTGGTAACAGAGAGAGGTCTCTGGCCCTGGTATGGACAGTGACACCTGACACACAGTCCAGGAGGACGTCAGCAGGCCTTCAGCACACACATCAAACTCTCCCTATTGTCTGTCAGCTGACCTGCTGAACTGTCGACCTGTTGCAGGAAGAGCTATGCTAATCTGTTAATCTGATAACACACAACACGACCACAACACGGCACGGCATGGCACGGCTCCTCCCCCTTCACGTGTCATCCATGGGCGTTACCTTGGCCAGGCTGAGCGGGTCGTGTCGGAATCTCTGTTTGTTCTTCTGCAGTTTTCCGGGCATCATCTTCCCCGTACGGAAGTCGAAACATGCCAGGTCCACGCTGTTTCCAAGGTAACGGGACAACTGAGGCTTACTCCTGAACTTCTTCCCTGTAGGACTGAAGGAAAAAAGATGGAGACACTGTGACTCAAGATGCCATCTAAAGTTTTGGATATCTTGAAAAAATATTTATATATTTTCATTTTATTGAAGTTTGTTCTTGCACAAAGCAAAAAGAAAAAGTTCATGTAAATTTACAACTTCTATCTCAGAGAAAGTCAGAGATTTTTCTTCTTTCTTTCAATGCCACAGCAGATTGTGAGTTTTCTTAATAACTCCAGAAATGCTTCAGTTGTTCCCCCAGACCAACGACAGAAACACTGAGAGATGACATGGAGTCACTGAAGCTAATGGAGGAGAGTGATGGCACATCGTGACTTTGTCTCACAGGAACTCTAACACCTCATCTGAGTCCAAGCCAAACATTTAACCCAAAACCCGAGTCTGTGAATGGGTTCAATTCCCAAAACTATCCTAAAGGTCTCTCAAGGTGCAGCTGGTCCTCACAAAGACAGAAATGTCCAAGTGGACACACAATCACTCAGCTGTGTTTGACATGTAGGTCAGAGGCAACACAACTCTGTGTGTGTGTGTGTGTGTGTGTGTGTGTGTGTGTGTGTGTGTACAATGCATTTCATCATGTTCCTGATTCCAGTGAATCTCTATGATGTGCTAACAAGTAGAATGTTGTGTGTGTGTGACTGTGTGATGAGTGGACGTCCACCACGTACAGTGTGGGTGTGACTGAGGTCTGTGATAAACAAGCCGAGGCTCCAGCAGGGTGCTGCAGGGTGTTGCTGCTCTTCCAGTAAGCTGACCTGCTGACTGGTTTCCTTACTGGAACTGATGAGTCACATTACAAGGCAAACTGAAAGTAAACCTTCGATGTTAAAGTTTCAGGATGTGATGCGGCTCAGATGTTTCTGTGTCTGAGCTGTTAGAGCGATCTGCCACCGCCGCCGATCAACAGGAAGTGAGCGCAGCCTACAGCTCTGCGGCGCCACGGCCTCGCCACAGACCTGGAGCGACTTCCTCTGCGATCTGATGCAGCAGCAGAGGGTGAAGGTAGAGCAGCAGGAAAAAAGGAGCAAAGCTTCAGACTTTGATCTGCTTCACACCACAGCTGAAGAGAGAGGAGGATTTCTGAGCCTCTCAGATGTTGTTCAAAAAGTACAGAGCAGGAGAAGCATCAAGGTGCATCAAGAAGAAAAGGTGGTGATGCTGCTATTGAATTATGATGGATTTTTTTTACCTTAGTGATTAATAGAGTAATTAGATTCAAAGTGACAGAGCCCAGACCCTCCGATCTTCTACAGTAAACACTACAACACTGTTGTAACAGAGCACAGGTGAAATGCAGAGTTGAGCACATTTCACAGAGCATCAATAGGATACTCATATTATTTTCATATATTTTAGTTTTAACAAAAGGAGAAAAAACAGAACAGTAATGTATTTTGTTTAGCTCTAAGTAATTTATACAGTATGTACATATGTGTATGTAAATTTACTAAAGCAGTTGTAGGGATCATGTTTCCCCACAACGGTCTACCTACTGTTAGCTAATGTTGCTGTTAGCCTTTATGTCATGTGATCATGTACTCTTACATCTAGCTAGCTAACACTATAGCTAACATTATGGTTGTAAGAGGCGGCTCTGGCAACGCAGCTATTTTCAGCATCTGGTTAGCAAACTGTCTCACCATGTAACCACTAATTATTTGTAATGTTAGCCAATCAGGTTGAAGAAACGCTGCCGACTGATGTTCTGAAAGCACCCGCCCACATCTTCAGCCTGTTTGGGTCCTCCAACATGTTTTAATCAGAATTTCTTTATTTTTCATAAAATAAAAAGGTTGAACAAAATGTGTTTTGACTGTCTGTGAAGTACATTAAGCTCTGTGTTATTTGCCATGCTTTGTGACTCTTTATTGTTGTTGTTTCATCATCAGTTATCTCTAAACTACCAGTGTGTTTATGATTCAGTTACTGCTACAGTACAAACGGTTTAAAGAAGTGGACGGTGATGTCTTACAACATTTGACAGATAAAAGAAATGCTAACTACTGTACTGCACTATGAAACTGGAGCTAGTGTCGCTAACCTGGATGTAATTTTATCTACATATTAAAGTTGAAAGAGAGACCTGAAAGAGAAAATGTCTCTTTAATCTTTTAGATCCTTGTTCACTTAGTGGTTTACAAAAAATATGTATAAGCTACAAAAAACCCTTTGTTTCTATTTTTAGCTCTAAGTTCAATCACATTTACTTCCTGGTTAAAAAAAACACACTTTCATCATCTTGCCAAGAGCAACTTCAACCAATAGCATCCTTCCATCACCTGTCAATCAACCTGCTGTTAGCAGCACGGCTCAGATTAGCACTAGAAAACCCTGACAGAGAGTATGAGCAGCTGTAGTAGCAATCAGTTAGTTACAACAGTATCATTAGTTAGTACATAGTACTAAAACTTTCTAGTGACATAGTACGTTCATACGTCTAACAAGATTAGCTACCTAGCTATGGTGCTTTGTTGGGTTTCAATGGTCCAATCAAATTGCTCCAAATCTTTTGTCCTGCCTACATATCCTGTTTTTTCTGAAGATAAAAACTCAAAATACAGCTTTAAGTGGACTTTAGTTTAGTTTAACACGTTTGTTTTGTGGCTAAAGTTTGACCAAAGCTCGCTGCACAGCACAAGTTTGTAGCTAGGGCTAACCAGGGTAAGGATAAGTACTCACTGTCAGTATTCACTGCAGGCATACAGAAGCTAGTATGCTAGCTTACATGTGTCTGCAGTGAGTACTGATCCTTCTGGATGGCATCAGTGGTCTGTGTTTACTGTGGTAATGAGAAGAGTCCAAATGAACAGCACTGTTTTTCATAAACACAACTGTCAGTAAAGATGTGAACGAGTCTGAATGTGTCTGCTGACTTTTTCAGAAGTGATGTAGGGCGAGGAAATTCCATTTGTGATGCATATAAGTTAATATATTGTAATTACAGTAGTAAAGAGTTTGCAGGTAATTTTTAACATGTTCGTTGTATAACATCTGCACTGTAGCTTGCAAAATTAGCCTCTCTAATTTGCTTTCAACAACACCTGGTGGCCATGTTGCCTCTCAGCAGTGTTCTCTATTGGGCGCCAAGCATTTTGTCTACATGACTTCCAGTGTTGAAATCACAAGCCTGAGATGTGAAGGCAGCATCCCAGCCAGGAGTTCTGCACAGTGCCTGCTGGTAAAATAACCAGGTGTCATGTTTTTACCTGGCATGTGTCAGTCAGAAGAATCTTAAGGCAGCAGTAATTGGTACGTGCCAGTCAACTGTTTGTGGCAGAGACCAGGAGCAACACCACTGCGAGCTTACATGAAGCACAATAACATGAGTGGCACTTTATTATGTGCTGGTGAAAAGGAAACTGCCAGTGGAACATGAGTGACATGGACCCTTATGTAAGTGGTATCTGCCATCACAGCAGAGGCAGCTACTCAGAGTCACACTGAAACAAGATACTACCAGACACTTTCTGACCTCACTATTACTTTGGTTTTTAGAAGTGGATTTCAGAGGGATGTCTGCTGTGTATAACAATCATAGAAAAGCTCATAGGTGAACACTGTAATAAAACATCATTACTGCGGGAGCTACACTGTCAGAGGGAGTACACATGCTGCTGACAACCACATAAACACCTGCAGGAGCCTGACAGGGGCATGGATACAATGTTACAACTTTGTAATGAAGTTACAGTTACGTTGTTCACTGACAGACACCTGCAGGATGAACACACTGTCACTTATTGATCCGCTCTGCAGCTGAACTAGCCCACAGCTGAGGATGACAGTCACACCAATAGCTACGGGTTAATTTATGGATTAGGGGTTTATCGATTGGGTGACTGATCGATTAGTGTGACCGGACTACCTGTAGTAGTAGACGTCGCTCTTTCCAGCGCTCAGTCCGGACTTCCTGATCACTTCTTCTTTCTTCCAGCCGGGCGGCAGAGCGGGACAGTCCGTCCTCTTCCTCTCCATCATCACACACCTATCAATCCCACGATCAGCTCCTATCAGATCGATCGATCACTCGATAAACCGCAGCCCAGGACCTTCACACAGGCAGACAGACAGACCGACAGACCGACAGACAGCGTGGAGCTGGTGAACCAGCAGAGCAGCGGCAGCAGCCCAGGCGGACCGACGTCACGGACGTTACGTTAACGGCAGCTCTCCCTCCGCCCTGCTCGTTTCTGCTGCTGATTTCAGATCAGGCAGAAACTAAAAAGTGTCCCGGTTCGGACTGTGAGCTCAGCTGGTCCGGGTTAAACAGCCCCCAGGGACGGAGAGAGTTGTGTTAACCTCAAGAGAAGCAACGGCTCATCCGATCTGATCTGAACTGAACTGAACTGGACCAACGGCAGGCTGTGACGTCTGAGATATCTCACACACACACACACACACACACACACACACACACACACACACGGAGTTCTCTCTCTCTCTCTTTCTCACTCTCTCCCTCAGAGATCGTCTATAAGTGAAGATTATTCAATCAGTGGTGGTGGAGGAACAGCTGGTGCACTGAGTCTCAATAAACAGTCAAACAGCATCTTTCTAAATACGTCATCTTTGAACTGTGAGCATAGTAAATATAAATGGATGAAACAAGCGTGACATCACCCGTTGGTTTGTAAACTCACATCCTGAAGCAAGGAGTTTAGTATTTGAACCATGTTGGTTGTTTGGAGCCAGAAGTGACCATATTTGGACAGGAAGGGCGGAGTCAGGAGGCGGGTCTGACCCATGAAGTCGAGGACACTGTCCAGTTTGCATGAGACTGATGAGACTGGATATAGTGCTCATAGGAGAGCAGAGCTGTCAATCCAACTGACCCCACTCCTAAATCTTTCTGTTTATGAAGCCTAATATCTACTTAATTAATGGTGAATTTTTTATGGGTGGACGACCAGATCACTGAGGACAAGAAAAAATGCATTAAGTATGTTAGGATTGAAAATGACCCGTTTTGCATTGAAGTCAATAGAAGCAGAGTTTGTTGGAGGCTGCATCTAGTGGCTGTTGCTCTTTTTTCACTTCTGCATTAATCTCATTTTTCAGACCTGGTTGTTTTGTCCATTTCTATAAACAGCCTATGGCCGAGTCTTATTATGTACACACATTGGAGAGCACTGCTTTCCATGGTTTTCTTTTCTGGGCCCTGATTTTTGAGGCAGAGTGATTGCTCGCTGCTTTTGCTCCTAATCACTCCTCTCTGTTTCACCCCAGCACTGACGTCACAGGCTGCAGGTTAAAGGGGCCTGCAGTAGCTCAAACCCTGGGCCTCCCACTGTGGCTGACCTGAAGTTTTATAATACTAGTTTTTAAAAGATTGATGCAGCTGGTTTAATTCTATCATGTAAGATGATTCCACAGTTTTTGGAGACCTCGCTGTAGATACCCCTTGACCTTCAGCCTCTGGTCTGATCGAGGGGACTGAGAGCAGCAGTTGTCCTGTAGGTCTGAGAGTTCAACCAGCGGGGTACAAATGGGTAAAATGGGCATTTAGTAATTCAGTGGGCAATAACATTTGAAAATCAATTCCACCAGGAGTAATCTGATCAGATTTCTGAGTTTTTCAAAGAACCCTCACTGCAGTATTCTGTACAAGTTGTAGGCGATTGATGAATTTTAGAGGCAGTCCATTAAAGAAATGACAGTGGTCTAGATCACTAGAGACAAAAACATGAATGACACTGATCCCAGTTGTCTCATATATTCTGTCTCCTTATTCTGTGTCTGTGTGCAGTTATCAAAGGAAATAAGATATTCCTTTATTGATCCCCAGAGGGGAAATTCAGGATGCTTCAGGATCCCTTTCCTACATAGTATTACCAGAGTTCACTTTTTTTCAAGAAATATTTCCTGCAGGCTTCCAGGACATTTTCTATGACATGGCTGGTATAATCAATGGATATGATATTGTAACTGGAAGTTTAAAGCTAAGATGTCTTTAAAGGCTATGATGAACTGAAATGCATACAAATCTAACAGACACATGTCATACAAACCTCACAGGTTAAACTCAGCAAAAGATGACAATGTCAAAATATTTTTCCAGGACATCCATCTCTGTGCTTTTCAGGAGGTTTTATTTCTTTTCTGTCAGCTTGCAGGAGTCCTCCATGACAGGAAGGTAGATCTAAAAAAAGTAACAGTTTTACAGATAATATCATTATTTTAAGTTTAATATTCAATGTTTTATCGGCTAAATATACCCAACTGTGTAATTTAGAGAAAGAAAAGAAAAAGTAAGTAAGAAAAACATAGGGATATGATGTCTACAGCTCTATATAAACAGCAGTAATGAAGGCTGATGTCACTTTAATCTTCCTGGAGGCCTTTTTAGTTGACCAACATGATTCTCAGTTGGGACGAATACAGTTTGTTGACAGTGGTTTATTTCAACATCTTCTTAATCGTCCAGTCAGAAAACATACTACAGCGGTGCCTGACACCACTTAAACTGTGTCCTCTGTTTTGAAGCACTGTAAAATAATATATATATCTATTCTGAATGTTTGTCCATCAAAACGTCAAAATGCTCCGTTGAAAACCGACCATCTTATGTTTTTGAAAGGTTTAAGCAGTAAAACAAGTAGATATGAACATTTTTGTAAGCAAGAGAGCACATCCTGTAATTCGGCATGAGTTACATACATTAACTACACAATTTAATGTAACTCCGGTATAGTCAGAGCCGGCCCCATTCAGTTCCCACACTACGCTACAGAGGGCGGAAGTTAAATGCATCAGTCTGCTGGTAAAGCAAACCTCAGAACCTCAGAATCCTCTGGGAAAAGTATTAAAGCATGTCATGTGAGAAATGCTTGTCTCTCGATAACCATGAACAGAACTTATCGTCAGTGTTTTGAACAGCATTTTGTCGCATCGACTCTGGTGGAACCTGTCACGGATAAACTGACTCCAGACCAGCTAACTGAGAGCTAGCTTTGCCCGGGAGTCTTGAATTTTCTGTTCAGAGGAGCGGTGGCTGTCTTCAGAGGAGGGCTGGACACGGACTGCGCGGAACAGGAAGCGTTTGGGAGCAAACAAAACTGTATGTGTGTTATTTTAGTTTGATAGAGATCTGAGGTTTTTTGTTTACATTGCTGCATTCAAATTCCAATTTATAACCTAGCAGTGCGACTAACTTTGTTTTTAACGTCAGTAAAGAATTTAACAAAGTTAACTTTTCAGTTTGTCATATGTCAAGCTAAAGCGGTTTCTGAAAAACTTTCTTTAAATAGATAAACAAAACAAACAGCAACACTACACTGTAGATACGTAAAATAACAGTCAGTTGGGCCTTTTACAGTCTTGTTTACATTGTGTTTGGGTTGTTTTAAGCTAGCTAGCTGTTGCTAAGGCTAAAGTGAAGTTATCAAACAAACGTCAGTAATCTTCACTTTAAACAATCTCAGCGCAAAACTGTCAGGAGTTTCTTATTAGGAAGGACGCACATTGTACTGTAAGGTTGTCAGCTCATTGTTTAATGTAAACCTTGTGGTTTAACAATTATTAGGACAGTTGCTTTTTCAATGGGAGCCTGATACAGCAGCCTCTGTGGTCGGTGGTGTCAGTAGGATCATTGAATATGTTCAAAACCCCACTGTGCCATGCATAGGCTCTCTATCCTGGCACCCTCACAGTTATTGTTGTTATTGTGGTTTTTTGACAGCATGGAGTCCAGCAGCCTGCTTGATGATTTCCTGTCCCCGGAGTCGACGGTCACCTCCCTGCTGTCCAGCTCAGGCCACCTGAGGAGCAGCCTGCACCCCCCTGAACACAACACCACCTTCAGATATAGAGACAAGGTTCACTGTGGTGATCATTTTGTACAGCGGTGATGGGGCTCTGTTCCTCAGTGTTGTGAATCATGTTGACAGAATTTCTGATATGTGATAATTAACTAATATTAATTAACTAATAATAATGTGACAGGTATAGAAGGTTTTTTTGGTGTTGTGTATACTGAAAGCGATCCAACCTGATTGACTTATTGGCTGATTAATTGTAGGACTATGATTCAGCTTCGGCGGCCCTGGATGCCTACATTGCAGACTTTGAGAGGAGTCAACAGAACAGTGAGTCTCCGGCAGGGACTCTGGGTGTGCCACACAACCTGCCCTCCCTGACAAGCAGACCCAGAGTGAGCACGCTCAGAAACAAAGACGGTAGGTTACTATTCACATCCTTAGAATCCTTCAAGGATTTGATCTCAAAATTAATTTCAATGAACTTGCGTACATCAGGATACCATTTTCCAGAGGACCTGTTTTAGATTGGATTCAAAAATGGATGTAAACCTGCCACCATTGGATCAGTGGCTGCATAACCTCAGAAATGAGGTACAACTTTACTAAGCATGTGCATGCATCATGGAGGCATATACTTAATTAATTATACATTTAGATATCACAATAAGGGACTCCTGATCATTTCAGCCCAGACTCATATCTAAACCACATTACATACTGATTTAGATGAGCGGGTAGCTTTTTTGCATGAGGAACTACAACACAGTCAAGAGCTGCAAGAATGTCACTGGTTACATGTACGGCTAATTTAGATGGGATTGGTGGCACAGCAAGACACAATTAAACAGATCAAATCAATCATCAAATCAATCCATCCTCCATGTGATTTCAAATTTGTGACTTTAATCTCTAGAATTTTCTGTGTAATCTCAGAATATTCACATTTGTTTTTGAAATTATGTTTTTTATAATTTGTGCACTTACAACTAATCAGAAATTATTGTATTGCTGAAACAGACTTTAATAAAAAAAAGGAAATTATTATTTTGAGGAACAAATTAGAATTTAATGGAAACAGAAGGTTGTTTCAGTTTCTCTGCATGTTTTAATGTCCTCACATATTTTTGTTGTTGTTTCTATAGTTCTCAGAGAGCGCTTGACAGACAGGGAGCTGGACTTCTTAAACCTCCCGGTCAGTTCCCTCCGTCACCACGGTAACCGAGACAGGCTCTCCATGACAACAGACGAGCTGCTGTCAATCCCTAATGATGGCTCCATGCCTGTCACCCACACCTCCGCCTTCCTTCAAGGTCTTTAAACGCATCACACAAGACCTCTGCTCTCACCTGTGGTCTTCAAACACATCAGCTACACCTTTTGTCTCTGTCTGCAGTATTTAAAGCACATCACACACCTCTGTTTAAATACAAGGTCATTAAACACATCACATCACCACTCAAACTACAGTCTTTATCCTAAGGCCATGAAACATACCACGCACATTGTGTAATTCAGATATTGGACTTCAGTGAAGAACTAATTGATAATAAATCAATAACTGAATCAGTAATAATAGCATTGATTAATTGCAGTGTTTGTGTCAGTCCCAGTTTCTCTGACTCATCTCATCTGCTGGTCCAGGCCTCCTGTCCCAGTCTAGATCCTCTCAGCCTCGTCCCTCCTCCTCCAGACCAGCACACAGATCTTGTGCTGGGCTCAGCAGCCTCAGTCACCACCCTACTCTGACCAGGACACCCAAGAGCTCCAGGTTCATGCTACTTCCTGTCTCATTTGGAAAGTTTCCTGACAGATTGATGTCATCATTTAGATTATATTGCTTTCTCTTCCTGTCCAGGTGCAGAGGGAGACCAGGTGTTGACATCTCCTCTGTCAGGGGTTTTAAGGTGACTATGTCTTTTTTTTTCCCTCTTTAATACCTGGACCGTTCTGGATTGATTTTTTCCAAGTCTGTGTCTCCATCTGTCAGTCAACACACAGAGCAGCGAGGGTGGAGTGGGTGGAGCCATCCTCATCGCTTCACCTCCCTCACTGGTTCACCAGTAACAAGGCTGACATGGACTGTTCTGGAATCACCAGCGTGCCAGACCTGAAGTACCCAGCCTGGATCCAGAACTGTGACCTCAGCGAGCCTCCACTGCCATCCACAGAGTCAGACCTGTGGCACGAGCAAGGTACAGCACGCCACATCGCTCCACGTTAGCAAACCCAACACTGCATCACTGGGAGATGTCTAAGAAGCACAAGTAGAAGTTTCAAAGTAAAAGAGGTGTTTTTATTTTGATTGTATAAGAATCACAGTGAAAACACCTCTGAAAGTAAACGAGAGGAACAGTGTGTATCTGCTCTGACTTCAGCTGTTCAGCAGATACTGAAACAGCAGCAGTCACATCTGTCTTTGTGGGAAAACAGTTTTCTTCACATGTTATAGAAGAATTTATTGTCAAACAGTTTCCCCATCAACCTATTGTTACATGTTTTTAATGATGATGTGTGTCGTTCTTCCAGCTGGAGCTCCCAGAACCACAGCTCCATCCTGGGTGGAAGACCTGGAGGAAGAGGAGGAGGATGCGGACCAGACACATTCACAGGTGAGAGACCTGGTTTACACTACGACAGCTATGAGTTCAGTCCATCAGCAGCAGCTGTCGTTCGAGAAATTAAAAGGATCATTATTCTAGAGGCTGTTAGGACGGAGTTGTGTTTTTCTGCTTCTGAAGTTAAACTTCAGCTGCTTCTCACAGACTTTAATAATACATGAAGCAGAGTCAGCTGTCACCACGCAGTCTGTTTCACTGATGATGATGATCCTGAGATAGTGTGTCCGTCTGTCTGTCTGTGTGTCTGTCTGTAGGTTGGCAGCCAGCTGACTCTCAGAGATCTGAGGCTCCAGTTTGCTGAGCAGATCTCTCTCCTCGCTGCAGAGAGAAACAGCTCTGCAATGAAGGAAACTCTGTTCAGAGGTAAAAACTGAAGACAATTGATCAAATATTTAAAAAAATTAAAAATCAGTCCATTGCAGACTTAATATTTTTCGTGTGTGTTTTCTCCTGTAGACAACAGGATTGAGTGTCTGATCCAGAAGGCAGATCAGGTGTTGAAGTCTCTGTCTCAGAGTTCTGGAGGAGCAGAGAGTCCTGCAGATCCAGGTGAGACCAGCAGGGTTCGGCAGCAGAGCTAATGTTAGCTGTTAGCTTGACGACAGCTCTAAGTGTACGTCTGAAGGGGTTCCCATGTACCTATACCGGGTTGGGACCTGCTTTGGGAACCATAGGGTCGTCAGTTCACGTCCCAGCCCAGACAAAATGCAGAATGTGGACTGGTGGCTGGAAAGGTCCCAGTCCACCTCCAGGGCACTGCTGAGGTGCCCTTGAGCAAGGCACTGATCCCCCAACCACACAGGGTGCACTGTACAGAGGCGGCGCCCTCACGCTGCAGGTTCTCCATGCATGTTACATATGTATGTGATGTTAGGAGCCTGTATATCATAGCAGAGTGTAAATCATCTCATGTGTGCAGTGTCAGTGTGCATGCATGTGACAAATACAGATCGTTGTTGTTGTTGTTGTTGTTGTTGTATAGAGCATTTTAGAAATTAAGTGAAGTCACTTTATTGTTAAGTCACTGGAAGACTTTTACACTGAAGCAGCCAAAGGATGTGGACTGTTTTGTTAGTATTTTGAAGCATCTGGAGGCTTTTATTGTGAAGTATATGAAAGGATTTGACCTGTTTCATCAGTGACTGTGAAGCAGCTGCAGGCAGGGAGCACATCCAGATGTTAATACAACAGTTATTGTTCAGATCAGAGTCTACTGAACATGTTACACACTTTAAATCTGTAAAATATCTTTCATTGTTGTTGTATCTTGTCACAGATAACACTATTACTTATTCTCTCTTCACTATGACATTGTTTCTGTTGTTGTTAGTGAGCAGCGCTGCCCTGAGTCCGTCCAACACAGAGGAGCTGCTGCTCTGTTCGCCTTCGCGCTGTCCTCCATTCACTCTGTAAGACTCCTTTACACTGCAGTCAGTTCTGATGTACCTCCTCTCACTGACTCTCACATGTGGTGGTCTGTTCAACCTGCAGGGCCTCAGCAGCAGGCAGCGCCACAGGGGATCTGACCCTCAGAGGAGCACAGGTAGCTAACTCCTTAGCTTTCACTGATTCACTATAGTTGTTAACTGTGGTCTAATGGCACATTTCCACTACATGGTACCTACTCGACTCACCTTGGTAGCATGTCCATGACAGATGATAGTCCCGCCTCCATGTAGCTGGTGGTCAGGTGAAGGAGGAAGTTGATCTTCAGTGATCTTCAGAATAACTGTTGTTGTGTCACAGAAAGCAGTTTGAAGATAGTTTCAGGAGAGAAATCAGTTGTTTTAACTTCAACATGTTTTAAATTCATCAAGTTAGAGCCGAGTTAAAAACTTGCTCTGATGTTTACGGAGATGTGAGGTCCGTCTACAACAGGGGTCCCCAATCCTGGTCCTCGAGAGCCTCTATCCAGCATGCTTTAGATGTGTCCCTCTTCCAACACCTGATTCAAATGATCAGCTCATCATCAAGCTGCAGAAGCCTGATAATGATCCTGGTCATTTGAATCAGGTGTTGGAAGAGGGACACATCTAAAACATGCTGAATAGGGGCTCTGGGACCAGGATTGAGCACCCCTGCTCTACAACCTCCCTCAGCTGATCCTGAGCTCCGCCGACCGGGCGCTCAGAGCTCAGGGTCCCCACTTACGTTTTTTAAATATAATTTTCTTGTTGCACTAAAGCACTGTTATTGTACCTTGGACTGATCTTTTAATGGTTCTTCCACACTGCAGAAACTTGTTATTATCACTGTGCAGACTGTGTCGGCTTGCAGGTATAAATCTTTGCGCGCTGCACAGTCATGGTTCCTGCTAGTACCTGGCTGGCCCCTTTTTTGGACCTGCATGAGAGCAGGTCCTAAAAAGGCGGGACCAGGTTCCGGGTACTTTTTCCTAATTGAAAACCAATCCAGACCGAGTAGAGTGGAGTAGGATCCATGCAGTGGAAAAGCAGCATAACATCCAGTGGTTCTCCTCTCTCTGTGTCACCTCCTGAGTGCTGCAAAGGTAGAAAGACATGAAGCCTCATGTCACTGAGTTCCTGCAGTGAAACAGGCCTGTAGTCCCTCAGTGTTACTGATGCTGCAGCACCGTGTGCAGCCTGTGGCTTATACAGGGCGATAGCATAGTCCACATTTTGTGTGTAACTTCAGACTTCCCATGCATCCTAGAGATCCTGGAATTAGTCACATCCATTTTGCAGTCCTGGAAAACTCCAGACCCACAGACTTATTCTGGAAAATAATTTAGACTTTGTCGTCCTTTGCTGAGTACAAACCACAAAGACTGTTGGCTGAGAAATGTTTGGAGAGCAGATGAGGGAAGGAAGCGATGCTGACAGTTGGAGGCTAATGTTAGCTGTCTAAACCACAACATGGATAATGCCGACTTAATTAGGACATAAGGAGTCCAAATGGTTGTTGTTGGGAGTAGTTCTTAATGGCTCTGAGCTGGTCTCCATCTACAGTGCAGTGATAGTTTTATACAGTACTGTGGCTTGTAAAGAGACTTCCATGTACAGGAACCTGCAGTCTATGTTTCATAGACAGTTCTGCAAAAATATTTCTGTAATAGAGAAATGCAGTGTTGTACTGAGATATCTGAAAGTCAGTAGATGAAGCAATGAAGACCTGGTTAGTAAAATGTTGAGGACAGACCCAGTATTGTGTCTGCTGTGTGTCCCAGGCTCAGAGCTGTGACCCTCATGAAAGCAGCAGCTGGAAGCAGCCTGGTCCTGTAGAGGCTCTGAAACAGATGCTGTTCAGGCTGCAGGCTGTGGAGACCGAGCTCCAGCGACAGCAGCTCCAGCACAAAGCAGCAGCAGCAGCTCCAGCAGCCACTGACACGCTGCACACACCCGTCAAACAGGTACGAAGAGGCAGCCCTGCTGCACCGTAGTGTTCAGCAAGGAGTCGTTTGTGTAGGTTAAACACAGGAGCAACATTTCTACACTGTTGGAGTGAAATCTGCAGATTCCTGTCTTTCACTGATTGATGTTAATCTCAGAGTTGCTGCAGCTGAGCTCTGTCTGTCTGTCTTTCTGTCTGCCTGTCTGCCTGTCTGTCTGCCTGCCTGCCTGTCTGCCTGTCTGTCTGTCTGTCATCCTGTCTGTCTGTCTGTCTGCCTGTCTGCCTGCCGGTCTGTCTGCCTGTCTGTCTGCCTGTCTGTCTTACATCACATTTAGGGAGAGATCAGAGGATGGTAAATCCTTGAAAATCCTTCTCTTTTGTAAGGGGAGAATATTTTGACAGTGGCAAT
>OOFC01037772.1:7124-24462 GCA_900323345.1 Pseudochromis fuscus
GGTGTGGTGGTGGGGGGGGGGGGGGGGGGGGCGTCTTGTCAGAGTAGAAGCTGGACAGGGAATGAATGGGAGCTCAGATCTGCAGACTGATGACAGGGTTGCACCAAACAATTAGTAGTAGTAGTAGTAACACACATGTGGCAGTGGGTATGCCTCCATGTGGCACACTGTGGCCACAAACACACATGTATACACACACTTACAATGCCCTGTAATTGCAAGGTGATTGATTTTACCCCCCAGTTATTTCAAAAGGATTTTGTGAGTATCTGTGTTTTTTTTTTTTTTTTGCAAACTCACTTACAAGGGAACCAGAAGGAAAACAGGGAAAAAATGCAATTAAAGCCGGTTTTGATGGAGGCCGTGGCCTTGCATTATTCAGGGCTCAGCCGCTGGCCTTAAGGATGCTGTCCGTGTTTTACTGACGAGCTCCTCTTTTAGGCTTTCCAGGACTTTAATTGCTGTGAAGGATTTTCTTGGAAAAAGAAATGTCCACAGCACAGTACGCACACCACTGACCAGCAAATAACATAAAAAAAGACATTTATTTTTAGCGCTTTGATTCGAATAAAGGCTGTGGAGACACATGGATGTCTCTACAAGGAAACCGAACAAACAGAAGTTTATCTTATAAAGAGTGTGTCCACCAATGTTAAGTGAGGAAGAAGAAGAATGCCATAGAAATAATTTGACTGCTTTTAAAAAATGCAACAAAGGATTTGGATTTACAAAGGTAAGCTGCATTGCTGCTGGTTAATAATGTATTAATATGTTGAATATTACATGTCTTTATTCAAATGTGCTGACAGAAATGAAATATGAGATAAAAATAAAGCAAGCGGGTAGTGGCGGTTTAATTTATTTACAGAGGTTTCATTATTCTGAATGTTTGGTAGAAACAGATGCAGGAAACCACACAGCCACGTGCACGCTCACATGCACACACACACACTCATCAGACCCAAACCAACTCTGCAACTCCTAATAGATGTTATGCTGAGCTAAATGTTTTCGACTAACATTACCCTTGTCTTGTTTGCAAAATTTATAAAAGCTTACCACTTGCAGTGGTTGTAAAAAGCCATTTTCTCCACTGATGAGGTTTTGTTTGTGAGCCTAGTCACTGAAATTGATTTCCCCCACTGTCTCTGCTTCTGTGGTTCAGTACGTTGACTGTTCTGCCACCTCAGCAAGTGTTAGAAAACATTGCTTCAATGTGGCACTGCCCTTATATTTGGACCTAATGTTAAAGAAAACGAGCTCCATGAGTTTTGGATTGTGTTTAAAGGCCTAAGTAATCCATATAATGAGATGATGCATTTATTTGTCTCATTCAAATTAAGGAGGGTTCGTGACACAAACACCAGGTTTTTTTTCACACTTCCAGTTTTAACTTCAAAGGCGATATGCTGTCTTGACACAACACGAGGTTTTTGTCAAGCTGAACTTCTTTTTTTATTGTTGTAATGCTGATGTGATCTCTCACTAGCTTCCCACCCTCAATCTAAAGAATTACAGTCATTTACAGTTTAGGTTGAAGACAGCAGATTGGCTTTGAAGTTTAAACTGGAAGCTGTTATGAAACTGTGAAACAAAAACTATTAAACAACAAAGAAAACAAGACTCCATAAACAACATTTAGACCAATATAAAATGAATGAGTGCAGTAACCAGGAAACTAAGTTTATTAGTGCAGAGTAAAACATTACGGGGAGATAAAATATTCCATGTGGTCCTCAGTAATTTAACTTATCAGACAAAACGTGAACCAAAGGATGTGGTCTGTAGTCTGTGGTCTGTGATGTGGTCTTTAAACTAATCCAGTGCCATGTGTCTGTACGTTCATGGGTACATTACTCACAGCTTTGGTGTACTTCAATGGCAATTGGACAAAACATAAACAAATGTAGGATCATTAAAAAAGGGGATGTACTTGACATACGTCATTCAGATTTTATTTCTTTCTGTTGTTTTGATTTCCAAATTGGGCCTGTGTGATGGTGTTTTTGCAAGATTCACAACGCATATTTGACTTTTCCCATTTTGCTCTGAGCTGGTAAAACACAAAGAAGGGAGCAGTTTTAAACAGGAAGGCTGCTGAATTACTCGTATATGAGTGTGATCTGGACTGGATTAAAATCCCTGACAAATCACTTCACCTCCCTGAGACAAAATAACCCCCATCCAAATATTACTGAACTGTCAAATCAGTTACATTTTGCTCCATGACAGAAAGTAATTAAGTAGTACAGGGATAGATCAATACCAAGTTATTAGTACAGAAGAGTAAAACTGTGTCACACCAAACTCAAAGTGAATTTTCGTCTTGTGTTAATTGTGCAAACGCACCCACTGGACTGATTTTGGAGGTTTTGCCAGACATGAATGCTCACTTTCAACAGCCAATGGGAGGACACCTAAGTACCTTAGTACCGTCATAAAACTCTGAATAGCCACAGATGGCAACAATAAGCTCGTCCTCCATTTCTGCTCCTCGGAGACGTCGGAGAATTTCAACAATGATCGGTTTTTGTGACACCACCTGATGCAAATTCTTAGTTGTGTGTGAACAATAACAGCAGAAAAATACTAAACTTTCATTTTCCTAACTGTAAGTGGCCAGGGAATTACTTTCTACTGAATCACAAATCAACATTCACACAAACAGCTGTAAAAAAAAAAAGCCCACAGAGGAAACTCCAAGGCCATGCAGGGAGCTGATAAGAGATGTCTGTCAATGTTGCAGGTCATGCAAGAGGAATGTCAGATACACTGTCACATCCTAGGTGTCCTACCTGTATCAATAGTGGTTGCTACCAACAGAGCGTCTGGTAAGCAATACACATGTTCTGTTATTGTTAGACACACTAGCGCAGGGGTGTCCAATTCTGGTCCTCGGGGGCCACTATGATGCATGTTTTAGATGTGTCCCTCTTCCAACACAGCTGATTCAAATGATCAGGATCTTATCAGGCTTCTGCAGAGCTTGATGATGAGCACCCCTGCACTAGCGTAACATCATGGGTATCGGCCCCGGTACAAGCATTTTTTGTACCCCCACCCCCACCCGAAACACAAGTGCACCTCATACACACACACACACACACACACACACACACACACACACACACGCGAACAACCACTCAAGAGAGGCTAGGCTAACGCTAAACGTGATGCTACATTTTCTCGCCAATTTTCATCCACTTGCTTTTTTTTTCTTGCTGAAATGAGAAACAACTCACCTCACACCATTGTGACTCATCATGACTGACAGGTATGAACGTGATTGGACAAATGTTCTTTTCCTCCTCCCGTATCAGCCACTCAGCGTTACCATACCGACCCGCTCCAAGCTTTTCCCTTCACAATATCGGCTGCTTTTTTTTTTCTTCCTTCATGGGCCCCTGGCGGCATCCGTTGCACCATCCATATTTACGCCACTGGTTAGACAATGGTATTGGCTTTTTTCAAATACAGTAAACATCTTACCACTGAAGGCATTCATTCTAAAATACGAGTAAAATATTAAAATTATTTAATGCTGACACATTTCCTCATATTGATAAAAGATGTCGTCTGGTCACAGTTATGTTTCCCTCAACATGTATTTGCAGTTTAGCTGAACAGAAACATAACTTCCAGAAGCCGTATTATGAATAAAACATAATTTTAAATGTTTTTAGCGAGTAATATCAGTCAAAAGATGCAATAAAGAGAGATCTAAGATTCAGTCAGTATCTCGCCCCATGCTGTTTGTCCTCTTATTTCATCTACTATATAAATGTTAAAGCCCTTTGTTCTCACACGGCCACATACAGAAGAGCTTCATGAATACTTTTCTTTAACGCCTGAGCCAGACTAACGATCAAAATATCCATGCAAATGTTCAATGACACTTCTACATTCCCTTTTATTAGCCTTCATAAATAGTTGAAACTGAGTTGCATGACATACAGATCGGTTACATCAGTAAGACATGCAGCCAAGGCCCGGGGAAAAAAATCTCTCCAAAGCACATTTGTATATGAAGCTGCTGAGATCCATGCTGAACATTGCAGGAAATAGTCGTCTGCTCCAGTCTTGAAGGTAGAAGTGATAAAAATATGTCAAGAAGAATTAAATCAGTTTACTTTCTAAAATATAGAAATCTGGAAGAATAGCAAATAATGTTCAAATAATGTTAATAAATTCATGAACAGTATTAAATTAAGATACATCAGATTCATTGTAAATATAATGAGTTGAGAAATATTTGATTGAATCACCTCTGAGATGATTGATTTTAATTATAGCAAGAAAGTCAAAGGTTGAGGCTGAAAAAACACATCCCTGAGTGATATAATTAAAATGATGTCATATCCTGTGCAGCTCAGATGCAGTTTTAAGAAGTGTGCAGTCATCGTACTGCGTGACACTTTGGATTAAACTGTCCAGCAAGTGGTAGCTTCAGCGGTGCAGTGCAGCTTGACACTGGAGACAGATACCACACAACATAATGTAGCGTAAATGCAGTGAAGAGGAGAGTGAACAGTTTTTAAAATCTGGATCCATTACATATTTAATACGAGATGTTTTAAAATCCATTTTGTTTCAACGAAATTCATCAAATTTAGCAGTAAAATCTGCCTTCAACAGTGCTGACAGTTAATGAGCAGGTTAATGTAATCACTTCAAAGTGCATTTTAAAATTAATGTCAAATGTTGTTCCTTTGTTTGACTAAGGATGAGTATGAGCCACAAACTGTCACACAGATGTTTTAGTTTTATATGTTTTATTATCAGTTTAGCAGAACTTTTTAAATTACATAGTGAAATAATTTGTGATTCAAGATGAGTGTATTTAATGTATGTGTCATTAATGTTTTAGATGTTATGTACTGGAAAACTGGAAAGAAAATACTTTTATATTAGGACAGCAAAATAGTTTAATATAACTCTGTGAAGTGAACACAAATAATTTCTTTGATTGTAGTGAAATAAAGACTAACAGAAATAACACACATTTTAAGTGTGCAATGCACGTGGTTTAACACATTTTACTGCATCAATCTGAGCCTAGTGAATTCAAAATGTAGACTTGACAACATGAAAAAGTCACGCTAACATGGGATGTGTGTTGTGTCGTTCTGACAGTCGTTAACAGTTGTGTCGACTACTTTAGTGTTGTGGATGCATTTTAAACATTTAAAGAGGAAGAAAAATCTGTGACTGTTTTATAATTTTTGTTTTTAAATCTTTATTTTTTTGCTTTTATTCTGTTTTTTATGGGCTATTGTTTTATTTTATTGTTTTTTAATGGTTTTACTTTAAATTTATTCTTGCATTTTATTATTTTAATTATTTAGTTCTCTGTACAGCACTTTGTTCCTCTGTGGCTGTTTTAAAGTCAGTCCGTCAGTCATCTTCTATATCTGCTTCTCCACACTTGGGTCACAGGGGTCTGCTGGAGCCAATCCCAGCTGTCACTGGGCAGGAGGCAGGGTACACCCTGGACAGGTTGCCAGCCTATCGCAGGGCTAACATACAGACAAATAACCATTCCTGCTCCCACTCACACTTACGGTCAATTTTAGTTTTGATCAATTCACCTATCAAGCATTTCTTTGGACTGTGGGAGGAAACCCACGCATGCACAAGGAGGACATGCAAACTCCGAGCCAAGATTCGAGCCCTGAACCTTCTTGCTGTGAGGCATAAGTGCTAACCACTGCACCACCATGCCGCCCCCTGTTTTAAAGTGCTTTATAAATAAAGCTGTATTGGATTGGATTGGACTTCAGACTTCAACTTTAATGAGTGAAGAAACACATAAAGAATAGACATCATAGTGAATGTCAGGCTGAAACAACATGAAATGAAAGATGTATTAATGCTTAATTGATTGAAAGAATGAAAGATCAATCAAATTATCAATGATTAGCACAACATGGTAGCAGCTGAGGAGGAAACACGGATTCACCAAAGTTGTGACAGTTCACTTTGAACCTTGTCTGTACCAAACTTTGTAACAGGAAATCCAAGATATGTTGCGATATCTCACTTTGGTCCATCAGCAGAACAACACTGTCATCATGAGCCCACTGCTTCCTGGGAAGTTTACTATTCATTTCAGAAATAATTTAACTTTAGCTTTCTATAAAATTGGCCATATTTTGGAAGGAGTAAATCGTGTTGAAAACTGGCTTCACATTCTGCTTTAGGAGCAAACAACAGAGGCTGCATCTAGTATTTTTCTACATATATTAGTGGTGTGGACTGGGATTGCCTATTCCTATTAGTTCCATTCATTACCCACTGGAGGGAGGCCTAATGTATCTTCTCCCCTGCCACCGTCATAAGCCTCAGATTGGTTCTAGGTGGTTGGCGGACTGCAGCCTGCTGCAGAGGAAACATATTGAGCTTCTCCACAACTTTACTTGGGGGTCATTTCATCAAAGGAGGGGCCTTCTGATTAACTTTCTCTCAGCCTCATTGCTGTTTGTGCCCAACAGATAGTTTTCACCGGGGCTCCACTGTCCCCTGATTCTGTACATTAACATTACTCTGCTTGATGAGACGTTCACAGAAGTTCCAGTGAAAGCAAATTATGCTAGCAGTCATCAAGGATGCATTTTCTAAAAGTAGCCTCCTCCCAAAAAGCACCAAAAAATACAGTTAAAGTGTAAAAGTTAATACAGGTAATTTGCTTTTGTTCGAATTCAGAAACCGTTGTAGTTCGGTCAAGTATTTCACGTGGTTCAGGTGGTAGAGCGGATTGAAAGGTTGTGGGTTCGATCTTTGGCTCCTCCATGTTAAAGTGTCCTTGAGCGAGCCCTTGAACCCTAACTTGCTCCCAATGGTGGCTAGCACCTTGCATGCTAGCTCTGTAGCCACTGATGTATGAATGGGTGAATGACGGGCCTTGTAAAGCACTTTGGGACCTAAAATAAGGCGAAAAAGTGCTATATAAATATACTCCATTTACTAGTTACCAAAGGGGAGTCCATGTACTTTGAACTGACAGAAGTTCCCTTGAAGTGCCACACACAGACTGTACATAGACTGGACAAAGCTAACATGATGACACCTGTTAGTTTGTGGACATTCTGAAACCAGGAAATCAGCATTTGACATTCAGCATATTAGTTTTTTTGGAGCCAGAAGTGACCATATTTGGATATGAAGGAAGGATTGAGGAGGCGGGTCTAATCCCTGACATTGCCCAATGTGAGACTCAAGTTCACGTCTCCTCTGATTGGAGACCAGACCGTTCAGTCAAATTAACCAGGCCCCTAAATATTTCTTCATTTGAAGCCTACGAACAGTTTTTTTCAGATGGTCCACCAGAGCATTACTAATGAAAGATGACCTTAGCTAGTGGTATCAGAAATGACTGTATTTCATGACTGAACATTGCAATTATTAGACTGAACTCAATTGGAGCCAGAAAGTGTTGGAGCCAGCATCTAGTGGCTGTCAGGAGCATTGCACTTTTCTGCATTTGGCCTTAATTTTGAGCCTTCGTTCATTTCCGTTTACAGTCTATGGTACCACATGACCAGATACCCATTTTTTCTAAATATTAGCATCTTAAATAGTTAAAATTATTTCAATTCTTTTCCATTGCATCTTAATCATCCAGAGTTATTTTGTTTATAGGATTTATCTAATAACCAAAGAAAAGACTATTGATGTAGAAAACCCGATTCAACTTTATTGTCTCTTGTGTGAAGCCCTGTGAGAGATCAGTGGTACTGTTCATACCAGGTTTACAGAAACATCCCTTGACAGATGTTCGTATTTCTCGCCTTAAGTGCATCTACAATCTTCAACTGAGAAGTCACTTCACTTTAATGTCACATTTCCCTTCATTTCCTTTTCGTTCCCTTTTGCCTAAAGTCCGTACAGTTCATTTTAATCAAACACTTAAGCATACAAATGTGTCACCATAGTTACAAACACTTTGCCGAGTATTAATCCACTTTTCAATTACACAGTCCTGTTACATTATGTGCCTTTTGGACTAAAACTTGCCAAGCACACATTTTACCGTGGGGAGCGATTTGGACGTCCAGCCTTTGGACAGCCATCTGACAGTATAGATCTTCTTGTAACAACATAATATACATCCAGAAACACTGAAACCCCCTGGGCGGTGGGTGCAGCAGGGGTGAGTTACCTTTCTGCAGGGTATCACTATGCTCTTGACAGCAAATGGTGTCAGCTTTAATTGGAACAAGCACAACGTAATGGAGCGTGTCAGATGGCTTCCACTGAGCCTGAGAGGAGGTATGGCTTCTGGTTTCTCCATGGTTGGAAAGTCGGAGAGAGAGAGAGAGGGATGGAGAGAAATGCAAGATGCAACATGAAGAGAAGACGACATGAAGAGATTGAGATACTGCTACAAATCCAACAATCTTATTATTTTGGTTTTGTGTAGACATGTAAAAATACAATTCTTTGTTGAGGTATACAATAATAGTTATCCAGACTTTATTAGATAATTTAGGGATGGTCCGATCCGATCCACTGGAATGGTATCGGGTCTGATCCAGGCCAAAATGACTGGATTGGATATCGGATTTTTCTTTTAGCACCCGTCCGATCCGATCCATAAGCCCAAACTATCTCGTATATCCTCAACTTCACTTTGCTGTTTGTAATTACTTTACGCTCATGGAGGAGAGAAGTAAACGCTGAGCGGCGCGTCTGCTAAACAGGTGTCTCAAGGAGCGGCAGCAGAAACAAACATTTCAACACAAGAAACTTAAACATCTGCTGCAGCATCAAAGGACTGTGCGGGCAGACATTAGTTGGTTTAACTTCAAATATGTTTTTAGTTTACGATATTAAAGCTGGTTTAAAAACTCGCTCTGACGTGTTTGGAGATATGAGCTCTCGCTACGACCTCCATCAGCTGTTTGACCGACCGGGCACTCAGAGCTCACGTTTTATTTCAGCTGACGTTTTTAAATAAAATGTTATCGTTGCACTAAACCACTGTTATTGTACATTAAACCGATCTATTTAGTGCTTTTTCCCACATTACAAAAACTTGCTGTTCTGACTAAAATGGTGCAGATTGTGTCAGCTTGCAGGCACAAATGTTCCTGCTGCAGTGATGACGCAATGATGCAGTGACAAGTCCGACCACTAAGATTTTACTACCTGCTAGGACTTGGCCAGGTCCTTTTTACCCCTTTTCCACCAAACAGGTTCCAGGGCCAGTTCCTGACTTAGCCCCAGTTCGTTGTGTTTCCACCACCGCGAGAACCGGCCCCAGCTGCTAAAACAGGGGCCACCTCTGGTCCCACTTCTTTGCTTGGCCAGACTTAGCACCGATTAAGCAGTGACTACGTCAGGAGCTGGGGGAGTGACGGTGGAAACACAGCTAGCAATAGTAGAAGAGTAAAGTAATGAAAATACGGTTTTGGCTCTGGACTCAGTGTAGACTTGTAAAAACCAGGAACAGCACTTGTATGCACATGATGAGCTCCTCCATTTGAGCATTATTACAGCGAGGGTGCCCTTCACCGTCATATGCGACCAAGAAGGACAACGTAAATTACCAAAACTGAATAAATACCGTACGTAACAATGCAAAACTGCTAACTCAATCATGTTGTAACTAGAATATCCGCTGAAAAAAATAATTTGTTCATGGACTGATAGTAACAGGATAACAGTAGTTTGTTAACAGCAGCTAGCTTGCTAGCAGCCGGTTGTTGTGAACCGGCTACCTATGCAGTGACGTACTGACGTTGTACGTTGACGCGGCCCCAACCTGGCTCCTTGCCAGTGGAAAAGCAAAGCGGTTCATAGGATCTGAACCTAGTAACCACCAGGACTAGCACCAGCACGGACCTAGCACCCGTTCTTGTTTGGTGGAAAAGGTATTTCTAGAACTTCTGGAGGAGGTACCAGGCATAGACATAATTATTATTATGTCTATGTCTATGTATATATAACTATGTCTATATAACTTAAGTTGTTGTCACATATTTTCCTTCTTTCTTTAGGGGAGCTGAATAGTTGTTGCACAGTGATCGTGGTGTTTTTTGATGTCAGTATTAAGCAAATTACATCCATAAACGTGTTATTAACAACTTTTAGAGTGACAAAAAGAAGGTATTGGATCGGTATCGGAATGGTATCGGTATTAAACGTTCCTCAATGTTACAGTATCGGTATCGTATCGGATATGAAAAAGCGGTATGGAGCCATCCCTAATTTCAATCAATCAAAAAAACAAAAAACAAAACAGAATGAACTAATGGAAGTAAATCACCAATTTTTTCAAAGGTTTATTGTAATGTTGCTCTCTTACTCCGAACAGCAGGTCCCAAGCACTTCAAAAAATAAACATTACTGGATGAAAAGAATATTAATGGATGAGATGGAGGCCGAGAGATGTGAGAGCATGCAGAGAATCAAAACAGAAAGAAAAAGATAAGTGAAAGGTGTTTCAGGGAAGCTCGTGTTACTGCTGCAAAAATCAATCTAAATGAAAAAAAAACCCAAAGAAAAAGGTAAAGTAAAAAACAAGCTGGGGTAGCCCAGTAACTAAATAAATAAAGAGGAAAGATCTCTGAAGACAAATAACAAAATGATAAACCGCTCCTCAAACTGCGTTATTGTATAAATTGAATGAAATATTGATAGAAAAAAAAAGACATTATTTTACCAAACTGTTTCAAGTGCACAGTGTCAGTGCAAAACAAGCGGTGCGACTTCAGGGTAAATGAAGCGAAACCCTAAAGTTTTTTCTGGATTTTGAGATTGCATTGCTTTTTACTATTTACTCAGATAATATTGGAGTAATAACCAGACCATCCTAACATATTCAGAGATGGAGTAACAGAGTGCAGTATTCAAGTATAACTTTCACCAGACTGAAGCCACAAATGAGCAATGTGCAGCTGTCTTGCTTTTTCTTATCAACTGTCTTGTTACTGGTTTCTTCCTTGCTTTTCTCAGCCCATCTTCCTGTCAACACCATTTTTGTAATGTAAAATTATATGTCATAAACCATCATTTGATTCCTGCAATAGAAAAAAAAGGAAAGATCAAAGTATAACATGAAGGACAAACTACTTCTTCTCCTGTTTGAACAGCTGTTTAACTATTATTCCAAGGTCATCGCATAGATACCAAAAAGTCTGGCCGGCTAATTTTTTTTTACACGCTGCTTGTACTTCAAACCATTTAAGTTAAGATTCTCCTCACACACAACATACATAAATGATCTTAAGTAATGTGAGCTCGACTTAAGGTTAGAAATAATAGATCAAAGCAAGAAATTTGACTGCATTGATTTTGATTCATGTGTTACTTGTGATGGTAATATCTGATGAGAGGGATGCTGTGCTGTTGCGTCAGAGGGGTAGTGATGAAAATAGCTGGCAAACAGTGGAACGAGCGAAGGAGGATTCTCGTCAATGACTAAATCATGAACACACGAAGGCACAGGCGGTTTGCCAGAGCTGGCGCTGGGATGATCAGACTTTGAAACTAATCTCACTCACTTATTCTACCTCTTAATGATTGTTCTGGCTTCACAGATGGGATTGTACGCCGTGATTGGGCCGTCAGGTACGCAGCTGTAAAAACTCACAGATCCCTGTAAAGCTGAGGTGGGGCGGGGAGATTTTACAGGTGGCCACTGGGTGTCGCTCTTCAGTCTTGGCTTTGAGACTCGCAGCAGCAGGACCCCTCCCAGACATGGAGGGATTTCACAAACTGTAAATACAGCTTTCTCATTATACAGCTCACTTACAAGAACAGCTCTGTGGCATGGCTGCAGTCAAATGATTTGTATTGTTTCTGGTAAGGCACAGCTATGACACATCAAAAAACAAACAAACTCTGGAGCACAAATCTTACACTTTTATGGAGTCTGAGGTATTTATTACATTTTTTATGGAGCTGAAAAATCATTATCCTTATGCTCAATCTAAGCACAAATATAGGACTTACCCTCCTCTGAATTTTCACAGATTGTAGCAATTTAATTATAAGTAAAAAAAAGAAAAATTTGCGAAAGTGTTAATCCAGAGGTGATCAAAGATACGTATGTTGAAGCCAATAATGTAATAACAGCCAATAATGTAATGATTTATTACATTATTGGCTCAGTTATTACATTTGCAAAGTAATAAATTATTACATTATTGGCCAAAAATTATTACGTCATCGGTTCAGGACCCTTTTTACATTATTGGCCAGTTACTACGTTATTGGCCTACATTTCCAAAAGGGCAAATTTATTACATTATCGGCTGTTATTACATTATCGGCTGTTATTACATTATTGGCTTCAACATGCATACAATGAAGATGGGGCTTCACAACAATACTGCGCTCCAAGCATAGCACATGTAAATGCAGGAAGCCATGACTTCTTAAAGCAAAGAGTTATAAAACCCTTTTTTATTTTTATTTCTTTTGCTTGAACCAAAATGGAAGCAGTGAAGCAGCGATTTGCCCCTGTCCATTGTTTCTCTCCTCTGCTTCCTTGTTCCCTTGGCAGGAACAGGCATTTAGCCTCTGTGCCTCCTGTTTGCTGAGCCAGTGACAGTTCGCTTCGCAGCACTGCTGTGGGAATAACTCCCCGCGTGGACCTCGACACCCTGGGGACCTTCCACTGCAGGGCACAGTCAGTTAAGACAGAGAGGGAAAGGAGGAGGATGTTTTATATACACTAGATATACTGTGTGTTCTGTAGCTCCTGCAGGCTTAGTCTTACAGATGGATGGATCAATGTATTTTTTTTTTATTCTTCTAACAGCTCTTTGCTTGCAGAGGTGTGGGTGAGGGACGTGTGAGTTTGGGGCAAAAAAGGGGGAAAAAAAAAAAAGAAGAGCTATGTGGGAGTTGTCTGTTGCATCATGCTGTGATGTACTGTGGTGAGCGGCTCACACACAGGGTGAGGAGAAGGCTGCAAGTCAAATAACTCAGAGAAATCTTGATTACAACCAACCTCCTCTAATATTATGTGATGTGAAACATTGTTAGTCTGTGGTGAGACTGCTCCAGAATCTGTTTAGCACTGCAAGATGCTTCATTGAGCAGGCCGGCATTAAAACAAATGACTGTAGTTTGAAGGTGTGTGGTCCAACTTGTTTCAGTATACAAAAGGAAACCACTTGAAATTTAATTTACTTGTCAGGGAACTGGAGCAGAGTAACTTTCTTTTGAAAGTAGAAGTGCACACACTCATTTAAGTTCATAAAGGTTGTTGGCTAGCAGTGTTGATGACGTTAGTGTGAGCACTTGAGGCTTAACAGCCACGTGCTTGGCTGCCTTGAAGCTCAGCCACCGACCAGCTTTTTTCCCTGTGTCTGAGTAGTTCTTTATGACTCTGTCTGAGTAGGTGCTGAGATGAGTCAGTGTGTGTGCTCCTTATTTAAGTAGGCAAGTTGTTCAAGATACAAGATGTAAAAATACGTTAAGAAGAGAGGACTCCACACACACAGTCAGTACAGTACACACAAGCCTGTTCAGTGTGAAACGCAAAACTGTGCAGTGATAAAGAGTAGTTCAAGGAGGAAATACTCTGTTTGAAAAAGTAGCTTAACACCAACTGAAAATGTGGTTTATTGACCTCCAGTGATAAGCAGGTGTACTCTGGCATCATTGATAATGTGGTTATAGGTGCAACACAGAACAGCAAGAAGCCCAAGAACTTGTAAACCTGTACAAGAGTTTTTCACATTCTTCACATAAACATCGAACATCAAAATCTGTAAAATCATAGTCGTAGAACATTTTGGTCAGTGGCACCGTTTCAGATATCAGGCAACATAAATAAAGAGGATCATGCTGACTTGATACCTTACTTGAATTATTATATTGTGAAACCATATACACCGAATAGACAGAGCTAATGTGATGTCACTCACTGAAGACTGGCATTTGAATGTCATCATGTTGGTCACTTGGAGCCAGAAGTGACCATATTTGGATATGAGGAGGAGGGGGAGACGGGTCTGACCCTTGAACCTAAGGACACTGCCCATTGCATTTTCATTTTCATTTCCATTGTTGTACAGACAGCTCATGTTGTCTTTTCAGTGTTACCTTTGTGCCTGGTGTAGAGGGATGGATGCATGAACCTAAACTGCAAAACAAATCTACCTATGGGTATCAATAAAGTAACCTTGGACCTTGTGTATGAGACTCAAATTCGAGCTCAACTTCAGCTCTCATTGGAGACCAGACCTGTCCATCAAACTAACTACGCCCCTAAATCTTCCTCTTTTTGAAGCCTAATATCTACTTATGAAATTGTTGTTAGATGGACCACCAAATGACTGACAAGAAGACTTTACTTAAAGACATGAGAATTACTTGTGGAAAAAATATACTGACTCATTATTTCTTGATTGAAAATGCTGATTATTGAATGGAAGTCAATTGGATTTTGTCTGCACCTAGTGGCCCTCATAAAGTGTCCTTAACGGCAAAATGTTCTCAGATGTGGACTTAGCGTGCATGCCAGTGGCTCCTCATTTGCATATGTAAACACCTGCTAATGCCCATTAAAGGACATAAGACTGCAGGGCTGTGTGCACACAGTGTCACAGAAGCGACAGGGTGACACGTTAAAATGAAAATGTAAACACAGCGAAGCAACGACTGAAACATAAGAAAACCTTCAGTAGTTCTGAAGAAGGAGCTGCTGCAGGAAGTGAACAACAGACCAACTTCATATTTGCTTTCTTTGTGGATATTATAAAGTAACACTAACAGATAGGCCTACATTAGATGCTGTTACTCATTAGTGTCCCTTAGTCTGCTGTATCAGAAGAGGAGCACAGTTAAAAATAAGGTTTTATGTCAAATCTAATGCATTAAAGAAAAAAATCTTGGAGGAGGATGGACCTGTCCACAGTTTTCTGAGCTGGACCAGAACATGGGGTTATTAATTAAACGTCAGTGCTCTCAGCTGATCAGTCCATGGTCTGGTGACACAGTGGCGTGTCTGGACACAGGCTTCAGTCTGTACCCGGCTTCAGTGGTTTTATCTCCGAATGAACTGAGATACATCTGGATCGTACAAGAGGTCAGATATGTATCTGATCCCTGATACAGACACAGTTCTGACTGCATGTTCTGGAGAACCTGGAGGGAACGAATCAAACACTTTCACAGGTTCAGCTGTAGTCGCTGCAGGTCTATTGTTGCTCCCAAGAGTGGGTCAGGACGCGCATCTCAGTTTAAGCGTTAGTGTAGAGCTTACACATTTCAAAATAACAAAATGCTGTAAAATAATATGAAGGATAAAAATGCTATTATAATTTAAATCCTACAATCACACACAGCTGTGTCAAAACAGTTGTTTTTATTTTTGTCACAATACGATAAGAAACGATACGATACAATACCATACAATACAATACGATACGATATAATAACACTTTATTAATCCCAAATGAAATCAAATCTGCTTAAGAGTGCTCCAGGATGTGTGTAAATTTTGTCCTTACCTATGAACAAATGGGAGATTGGTGAATATCAAAATCTTCTCAAGTATTGTGTAAGTGGGTGATAGACATTATTGATGCCCAGTAATAGTATTCTGGTGTCAGTTTGACTCAGTAATATTATTACATTTCCAAAGAGAGAAAGTGTTTAAAGTTGACATTTCTGAAATGCTTATTTTCCACTTTCACTGAACAGTATCTCTGTGATATAAACATGCAAGAGGGAGACAGTAAATCCATGAAAATGTATCCTATTCATTTTAAATGTTGATGACACCAATTAAGCCCAAAAAGGGATGATTTGTATCGAAAAGTACTTTTAAGTATTTTTTTCTAATATTTTCAAACTTCCATTTGTAAATTTGACTTGCAAACATGCATAATATGAGAGTTGACACAGGAAAGGCACAAGCAGACAATACATTCATTGTAAAAAGTCCCAAACAGAATCAAATATGTGAAGCCTTATACAGAAAACAAGATAATGGTCCCAGAATTGCAGAGTACATCTTCTTTAGCTGTTTGTTCAAGTGTTTTAAAATGCATTTTTTTCTAATTAAAAACAAAGTGTGGCCACTGAGCTGCTTCCACAGAGTCTTTTTCATTTCATTTCATTTCCTGTGCTACAGGTGGGCAAAGCACTTACATCTCTGCAGGAAAGGCAATTATTTAAACTGGTAACCCACTTTTCACAAGCCTATTGTCTCTAAATAACAACACACATACACAGCACTGCTAAAAAATGTGTGTGTGTATGTGTATCTGTTGTACATATATTTTGAGTTTGCTGGGATGTGTCCCTCTGCTTGTGTCAGACTGGTTTTCACATCACCACCATGTGCTGCGTGTGATTTCAGGACGAGCTGTCAGGAGTCAGTGCACACTGTACTATTGCTGCAGGATGCTTCTCACTTCTTGTGTTTTCTTTCCCATCTTTCTTCCTCACTTTTATTTTTACTCTCTCTACCTTTACCCCTCATCCCCTCTCACCTGCTTTCTGCCAGGTTCTCAATGAATATAATCAAATACTCATCGCTTATTACTCACAGAACAATAGAAGTACCCAACTACATTAAATCACCTTTTTGTTCCTCTGCTGCATCAAAGTAGCCGTCACACAAATTCAAAGTTGTCAAACAGCACAACGCATTTTCTTTATTAAAATAACATTCATTTTAAATCCACTGCTAGTGCTCTAATGATCAGTGACACCGTAGTTTCCACAACCTGTACGGTGGTGACACCATGGTACCTGGAGACAGCACAAGCAGACGTGTTAACAAGAAGCAAGCTGTGATATCGGGCGTTGTCAAATGTTCACAAGAGATTTCTTCTCCTTCTTAAATGCAGAGTGGAGTGTGTGTAGAAATAAATTTTGAGGGATTGCTTGTTAACATGCATCCAGCCTAAAGTTTGGAGGTCTTTGTTGAGCAGCTGAAGGAACCTTGTCTGCAGCTACACCCTCCAACATCTGAAGGACACAGTGATTCCTGAGGGTATGCTTGACAGTTGTTAGCTAGCAAAAAAAAATTCAACATGTAAAAATACGAGTCACCAAAAGGGTTTATTGTAACCATAGACTGTGTATAGAAGTAATGAAGGTGAGGTGACATCACCTGTTGGGTTGTGGACTTGCAGTTTGATGACAGCAGATCTGTATTCGCCATGTTGGTTGTTTGGAGCCAGGAGTGACCATATTTGGATACAAAGGGAGGAGTGAGGAGGCGGGTCTGACCTTTGAACCCGAGGACACTGTCCAATGTGTAGGATACTCACCCTTTTAAAACATATACCGTATTTTCCGGACTATAAGCCGCTACTTTTTTCCACTTTTTTTTAACTTAAACACCGGTGTTTCTCATGTATCGGCGGCA
>OOFC01037780.1:8786-28363 GCA_900323345.1 Pseudochromis fuscus
TACTGTACATGTTACAATGACTTGTAGGAAGTGTGCGTACATGGACAAGAATGCAGGGGGTCCTATCACAATATACATCAATGAGAAACGTGTGTGTGCGTGTGTGTGTGTGAGAGTGTGTGACTTGTCACCAAAGGAGAGTGGTGGAAGTTCTTATGCAAGAAAGTAGGAATACCACATTACATACTTAAAATGTACTTCAAGTATCAAAGTAAACGCACCTGCTGGCAGAATCCATCCTGTCAATGTTACATGGATATAAACTATATTACAAGATTATTAGTTATGTTGCTGGTAGGATTGTGTGTCTACTAAACAGAGGGCAACAGCCTTCAGTCTATAGCAGTGGTCCCCAACCTTTTTTTCACCATGGACTGACCTTCAAGGTGTGGCAGATAAATACAGCTTCAATACAATAACACGACCGGAATAAAAAATTAAAAAAAAAACCCCAAATGTCTCCTCTTTGCGAAGAAGCTCTCCAAAGGTTTTTTTACTAATTTTCGCTAGTTTGCGGACTTATTTGTTTGGCTAACGTGTCTGATCACGTGACCGAGACAAGTGTACTGATGTGTGAAGAGACGGACAAAAGTTAAGTCGGAGAGAATCCAGTCGTTTTTCAAAATAAAACGTCTTTCAGACTATAACAATCAATACAACGGGATTTATATACCGTATTTTCCAGACTATAAGCCGCTACTTTTTTCCGACGCTTTGAACTTAAACACTGGTGTGGCACATGTATCGGAGGCACGAAGCTCGTTGGCTTTTTACAAGCTAGCAAGCTCCGTGCCGCTGATACATTTAGCATCGTCACATCAGACCTGGTCAGAGTGGACCACATGAAAATACGGTAAATCATTGATTCTTTCTGCGCGGCCCGGTAACAAATGTCTCACGGACCGGTACCTGGCCCCGGCTCGGTGGTTGGGGACCACTGGTCTATAGCACCAACACTGCCGATTGTGCCACGAGGGAAGTTGGCACGACACATATTACACATAACACTCCCTGTGAGATCAATGCAGTGGAGAAAAAGGACTTTCTGCACAGTTTCTATGTTAAAAACTGTTTATAGCATTGGAAAAGTCAACGAAGTCTCCAAACCCACCTGTATCCAACAGTCTCCATGACGCACCGTGAGTCAAAGCTACTCACTTTGACTCTGCAGAGCTCTGTTTTTCTGATTCACCAACATGATATGATGCGGTTTAATATCTGAGTGAGTGAGTACAGTCTTCAGGGAGCTGAGTGAAGAAATGAAGGCTGAGAGTTGTGTTGTCCAAACGCTGTGCGGACCATTAATGCATTTTTGATAGCTGCTGTAAAAGAGTAGATCGTGTTCAAACCCACGTACCTGCTGTGTCATGGGTTTGATTTCATGAAGTGAGAGCGGTTCGCCACGTCTCTCCTCCAGCAGCTCATGCAGATTGTTGTGAAGCATTTGAAATACCAGACAAGTGGCCATTGTGTTGAAAGTCCTCAAAGAACTGAACAGTGTTGACAAGATCATGGCCACAGATCTTTTCCAGCATGGGACAAAGAAAACACATTACTCTGACGGGACAATAGATAATACATCAAAAATAATAATTAATAATCTTGTAAAATATGCCAGGAAAAGTCTCAGACGATCTACCTCTTGAAGCTTTCTTCCTAATAAGGAATAATGGTCATGGTGTCCTTGGTGTTTCTGTGTCGAGCAGCTTTGTTCAATCTGAGCTGCTAAAACTCGTACATATTGATCCTTTTGGACATCTTTGGATCTGGATCAGGAAAAATGCAGATGGTTTCTAGACCATTTAAACAAGGACCATTCAGCACCACAAGCATTAGATCAATGAGGACGAAAACAACAATGGACTCACTGATCAATTCTCTCAGTTTTTAGGTACACATTGTCTAACATCTGCTATTTTTTTGTTGGGATCAAAGTTTTCTATTGATCTATTTAATGTTCATTAAAGTGAATGTAACCTGACTGAACAGAGACTCAGAGGGAGGCAGGTTTATGTTTGTTTTATGCTTCCTTTCTTTGTTCAGGTTTATTTGTGAAAACATGTTATGCAGTTTTTTTACCCTAATCATCTAGTGGTCATCAGTGGTATTGCATGTCTTTGCACATCCACATTGGCTTTTGATTTCTATACAGTACGTGGATGAGGTGGTGCTCCCATCATTCCTAGCGACTGCTGCACAATCCTTTAGGGGGCGCTGTTATGATCTGAGGTTACTTCAGTCAGTCAGGTTATGAGGTCAGCTGAACTAAATATAGTGAAAGATCAGGGTTTTCATCAATTATTTGTTTCTTCCCTGAGGGCACAGGTAGAGGTTTAAACAGAGAGAGGTTCAGGGAGCTGGAGACCTCATTTTGTCCAGACCTGAACCCTCAGAGAGTCTTTGGGATGTAGAGAAACCTTTTATCAGCGGTCCGACACGCTCATCATCAATACGAGTCCTGGTGAAATATTGATACTGGACGGAAATACATTGCGGCTGTGGCTCAGGTGGTAGAGCGGGTCGGCTAAGAATCGCAAGACTGTGGGTTCAATCCCCATCTCCTCCTGTCCACATGTCGAAGTGTCCTTGGGCAAGACACTGAACCCTAAGTTTGGTGGCTAGCGCCTTGCATGGCAGCCCGGTAGTTATTGGTGTGTGAATGGGTGAATGAGTTGCCTTGTAAAGAGCTTTGGGACCTAGCTAAGGTCAAGAAAGCGCTATATAAATGCTCTCCATTTAACATTTACCATTTTACTTTTCATTTCAAACAGGTACAGGAAGTGTTGAGTTAGTATTAATAGTGTAATGTACCAACTTTAATGTTTTATCTGCTACAAATCATGTTTGAAACCTGAAAACGAGACTTCTACTACTCTACTACTCTACTTATCAAGCACAGGAAATTTCAGGACAGCAATGCAAATCGGAGGGTTGCCGGTTCATGTCCCGGTCCAGACAAAAGTGGAATGTGGACTGGTGGGTGGAGAGATGCCAGTCCACCTCTAGAGGCACTGCTAAGGTGCCCTTGAGCAAGGCACGACTCCCCAAAACAGGGAGCTGCTCAGTCATTTAGCATACATGTTGTGACATTGTGCAAGTTTATCAAAGCGATGCCAGCGTGAACTCAACTTTCTGTGTTGGCCATACAGTGGATGCACAGAATTGAACCTAAAAGTCGCTGCTTTCCTTCTTCAACACTAATTTCATTTATATTTTTGCTTCATGCAGGTTTTTACTTGGTGCATAGAATTCAGGAAGTGACGCTCTCGTCTAATTTGACACATGCTTTAATCATCAGCGTAGAATTTTAATGTCAAACTTCAGAAAACTTCGACGAGACGTGTCAGAGTCGCCTCTTAGATCCCGCTGATCAGAGCAGCGTGGGAACATGCGAACGTCACATTAAAGGTCCCAAAGGTTGAGCTGGAGCTGATGAAGTTAAGGGGCATGAGTGGAGACTGTGGCAGCCGCTCAGTCGCCTTCACAGATTTCCAGAGGTAGCTTTTGTTTATCGCAAAACCTCAACCTTCATGTTTCCTTTTTTCGAGCCAAACAAAGGCACAAAACGAAGGTTGGACTAAATCATCTTCACACTTTAACAAATTTGTATTTTGTGATACGGTGGAGCTGTTCTCGCTGCAAACCTTCCTCCCTGTCAGTTCTTGTAACACATTGAATAAGAGCATGTAAAACTTCAGATACATAACAAATGCACAACACTTCCCGATAACGCACAACACATCCATCATGTGGTGCGGCGGCGCCACAGCAGCCAGCAGGTTAAATATCTCGCCGCTCGCTGTGAAATGAATAGCCCCGTGGATGTTGTGGGATTGGCGGGGAGGGGGAGGGGGAGCTTTACTGTACACTGTAAACTGAATTGATTCCTGCTTCTACAAAACACATGCAGAATTGAAACTTGTTACGGCGTCGGCAATAAAAAGCTTTTTGTGCCACAGTGATGGATTGCATTAAAAAAAAAAAATCCAGCAAAAATGAACCGATGCTTTTAGATGACAGCCTGTGAAAGAGGAAGAAAACAACATCCTCCTCAGTGGAAACAAAAAGAAAACAGAGAGATGATGGGTAAAACAGAGGTAACAACAACATCGTCTCCAGGATTTGCAGTAATTAAACCAAGGTGTCAACATTATTATAACAATATTGCACGATCAGTTGTAATTTCCTTGGCACTAGCAGCGAGACAATTATTTAAGATGTTATTGAGTTGGCTGCACTGACACTATCTTCTGCTGCTGCTCTGAGAGAAATAAGCTGTTAGGATTTAACGACACTGAATCATTTGCTTTCATTTTTAGAGACAAATATCACGCGTGCATTTCAATGTGATCCACCCCCGTGTGTTCTGACCCAGAGAAACGAATCAGTCATCACTTCTGGCCGTGTCACCCTTTCGCTGTTGTCATCTCGACAGCGATCTAAGTGAGATTTGGCAGCCGCCGGGCCGCGCTCGCCTCACCTCGCTGAATCATGATGCATGATGTTTACATAGCCATAAAATCCCCTCCAGGAGTGAAATGCTCACTGCTTCCCCTAATTAAGAGCAAGCAGACGTAAACATAGACACAGCCTCACACGGCGCTAAACACACACACACACAAATACAGGAAAAACACACTCGACACTCACACGGTGGGAAAATCTGGGCCTCCTGCGCAGTTACACAAAATACGTGACGACACACATTCACATATTATATTACTCACATTGCTGTAGGCGAAGGGAAAGGTAGCGATCAGACTTAGTGAACATCTCCATCTGTAAACATCAACCAGAGCATATTCAGACAGGACAGATGTCTCCCTCGGTGCTCTTTACACTCAAACACATAATATGAAGTTACTGATCAATATAAATCCTGTAATATCCCCCACTCACATAACACTACCAGCCTGTGTCTTCACTTCATTACTCGGGAATGCAGGGCGTCTGGGGACAGTAAAAGCGGGGTCAGTGTAATATTTATAAGTGGGGACGGCGAGGTGTTGAGAGAGCTGTGATTTTATTGTCAAAGCTCGCAGTGAAATGCTGCACAAACACCTGGTGCAGACATGTCGGCACGAGCAGACTCAAAGGAATAAGTCCAGTTGAAGAGCAGCCCACTTCAGATTAACTTGTCACTGAAGCTGAGGACCACAGTCCTCAGGGGTTGTCTTATCCCCGGGCAGATTGGCCCGCTGGCTGCTCCTTGTTATTTAGTGAGCTCTTATCTGCCACTCTGAGCAGAGGCCAGTCAAACGTGGATGGGCACACACATGGCTGTCACCGACACCCTGCAAATAAAGAGATGTACTTGGAGTTAATCTGAAAGGCTTCACTGCAACAAAGCAATCGATTTTAGATGTAAAAATCTGATTTAGCATAACATATTACACTTAACTTAATGCTTTGGTGCTTTATGATAGTGGTCATCCACAGTCATGTCAAATACACTCAAGTCATAATTGAATACGTGCTGGTGATACTGAGTAACTATATATACTATAAACCTGGATACCGTTACTGTTTTTTTTTTTGTCAAAACTTTATTTTGTGATCTTTAACGACTGCTCATCCAGTACCTTTAGTTCTTATTTTAAAACAACGTATCAGTATTTTAGTTATTTATCCATTACTTTTAGCTGTAGCTAAAATTTAGCGAAATTTTCTTTTCTCACCATTTGTACTGTTTATTCATTATTTTTTTATTTTTAACGTCTGTTAAAATAAGCTACATGAAGTGCAAAGCCTAAGCTAGCTAACTGTGTATCATTAATAGCTGAATGACTGAAATAACTGAAACATTTACTAGTGCTATTTGCTAATTGGATACCGTGACAATGTCAGTCAGTCATCTGCTATACCTGCTTGTCCACACTTGGGTCACAGGGGTCTACTGGGGCCTATCCCAGCTGTCACCCTGCGGTAGGTTGCCAGCCTATCACAGGGCTAACACATAGACTCCCACTCACACCTATGGTCAATTTAGTTTGATCAATTCACCTAACAAGCAGGTCTTTGGACTGTGGGAGGAAACCAGAGTACCCGGAGTACATGCACAGGGAGGACATACAGAGTCCATACAGGGATTCGAACCCTGAACCTTCTTGCTGTGAGAAGGTGTACCACTGTACCACTGTGCCGCCCACGGTGACAATGTAGTTTTCAAGAATGAAACACTGTTTTGGGTTTAGTTTAGTTATTATTTCATTTTATTTTTTTTACCAATAGCTAAAAATGATGAGCTAAAACCTAGCTACCTATTACTTTTGGGGAAAAAAGTCCAGTATTTATTTTTTTTATCACTTTATCCCTTTCTTTTAGTTAAAGAAAAAAAATAGTTTAACATTTATTTTCTAACCATTCCAACTTTTTATTAATTATTTTTGTCTATCTTTTTAAAATCTATTTCTTTTGACTTTTGCTAGCATAAGCTACATGGAGGGCTAGCTACCTGTTTAAACTGTGAGTCAATCATTTGTAGCTACAGCTGATGGACTGAATGTTTACCACCACGCTAACTTATCAAGCTAACAAGATAAATATTAACTACTAACAAGTTAACCATGTCCTAATCATTTATACACAGACTTTTCTGTTTAAGTTGAAGGTCTGATGTTGAAGTGTTTTATCTGCATTACCACCTTGATATGTATATTTAAATCACATTGTTGTTCCTCTCTTTTTCAAATCAGCTGAACAAACTTGACAACCTCTGTCAAGTGCAGCGTTGGCCTCTGGTCGGGGAACGACCGGGTAAAGGCAGCGCAGAGCGACAGAGACAGAAGTGAAGTATATCTCCTCTCAGCCCCGAGAGACAAGAGAGTCTGATGGGTGATAAAATACACCAACGACCACTGAGTTGGAAAACTGTCAACTACAACCTTGCCAGAAACTGGCAGGTGTCTGAAAGCACATGCATGAGTGAGGCTGAGTAATAACATTTCAATGAAGGGTGAGCAGCCCGAGTAAAGGTCAGGCTGAATTTGCCGTCTCATAAGCTGCAGAGCACCAGCACCACAGCTGAGGAATACAAAAATAAAATAATAAAAACTCACCCACTTGCGGCTGACAGCAGCGTGATACACACATTTTTATTTTTTTTTGGTCTTGACTGGACTATAAAGATGTGGTGTAGGTCATCATGGACGACTGGAAGTGGCAGCTGCTGCCTGCCATGGACTGGAGCTACAAGACTTCATGGATCAGTTTATTTAAAATCAAATATGAGAATATTTAAGCAGGTATATTCATAAATAGGAGTGGAGGTGACTACAGCTCAGGGAGGTGGTGTGAGGTTTCAATCAGACACATATCACGACAGATAATACGTAACTCTAGAGATCATTTATTCATAAATGCTGATGAGTGATGACTCCAGCAGGATTTTATTTTTTTAATAAATCCACAACTTCTCTGTGACTCACTGCAAACTTGTTCAACTGAATGAGTCAGAAAACAAAGACACAGACGTGTAAGCTCTGGTCGCAGGCAGCATTTCAGACCAAAAAAAGAACAAAATGTTTAATAACAATAATTAAAAAAATTAATTTTGCTTATTACAATTAACTTGCAGAGAGGCCATTTGATTATATGTGAAGCTGGCAGCGCCTGAGGCTGTGTTCCCTTTGTGATCATTTGAATAATTGCAAATTTGTTTGGTAATATGCAACACTGTGGCACAGCTAAACCCTGAACAGGTGAGGGCATGTGGCTGCAGTTGTTTTCTATGAACCCAGTGCAAAAATGCCTAATTAAGGAGGTTATGTTTTCACCCATGTTAGTTTGTTGGCCTGTTAGCAACGCTAGAAAAAACAACTCGATAGATGTTGATGATTTTTGAGAGTTAGAGGGTATCACTCAAGGAACACAGGATGAGATTGTGTAATAGTTTGTTTATTTATTTTTTGGGTTATGTCATCTTTATCGAACACAAAGTATGCAGGACCGTTTTTTAATCTTTCAGAATAAAACTCTTTGGACTGATTTGGGAGATTTTGCCCGACACGAATATTTGCCCCCAACAGCCAACAGGCCTTGTGCAGTGACGTCACTTTTTTTTTTTACGCCGCCATATTGGATATCGCATATCTGGATGTCCACATCATTAGCTATCATGGCCAGGCATAGTGAATCTTAACAGCAGCTCAATAACTTTGTCTGGTGTCGCACAGAAGCTCGCTGAGGTCCACAAAGCAGACATCGGGATCAAATCAGCAGCATTGATCCTGACAACATCGATGTTGATAAATTCACTAGTTTCATTGATTAGAACCTGAAACCGGATTACAGCAAGTGGACATTTTCAACTATTTCATCAACACTTCATCCTCTTACACGAGCCAGTCTCTGAAGCTGTATAAAGGTCTGGACACTTACAGAAATGTACACTGCATGAACACTGCATATTTTCACGAATCCATTATCTGATCAATGACCGTCACAAGGCCTGTTCCTGTTAATCTCAAATCCTCATATGAAACTTGCTTGCTACAGAGCTGGGAATACACTGGAGTCCAGCCAGCTCTCTGCATGGCTGACCCTTACTTGATCATTGTGTAGTTTGCTGGGAACCGATGAAAGTGAACATCCCATTTCTCAATTCAAAGTACGCAAACTTGTACTCGTGTACTTGGTGAGAATGTACCTGGAAGTCGGACTCTGAAGTACGGACTTGCGGGAAGGCGAGAACACACCGAGGCTAAAGTGCGACTGGAACGCTAGCGTACTTGTTGACGTACTTGTCACATCTCCGCTCGCTGTTGCGAAATGCATGATGGGTTATTTGGCTTCCCCAAGTCCACACAAGTCTGGTCTGATGCAGGCTCGATAATGAAGGAGGAGCGGGAACACATCCGGGTATTTCATGTGTTCTTGGCCAGATGTGTCCTTTGAATTGGAGCAGTACTAGGTCTCCGACTGATGACGTTTCACGAGTACGCGACGGAAGTACGCATATTGAAAAACTTCTTAATACTGATTCCACTGTTACTGACACAGTACGTACATGCTATGCCGTCTACGTTTGCCATCCAATATGGCTACCAAAACAAAAATCATATGATCCGTGATGTCATTTGCACAAGGTCTATAGGTGCACTCCTTCCAGAAACAGTGACGATCGCCTCTTCTGCCATCAACAATGAACCAGACTACACATATCGTTGCCTTTTACCTGTTGTTGAAAGTCCCAGAAACTGTGAAAACGATGCAGTGTTGGTTTTATCCCAGTTTCTTGTAGCTCTGACGGCCACAGATGGTGATGATGAGCTCGTCCTCCATATCTGTTCCTCGGTGATGTCAGAGAATCTCAATACTGATTTTTTTTGCTTAAATTAACACCTTTTATTATGAATTTGCTTGCATCGCCAGGCTCAAATTCATGTCTACTCACGTCTTCGCCAATTATTATTATTTAAATGATATTATCGCCTTGGGTGAAATTCACATTTGGTGTGAACACGGGTTGTGTGGTGAAGTGTGGCAGAGAAACCTCGGGATGCGGCAGAATACCACTGTAGAAATATTTGTGTGTTTTTGAAGTGAAAAATTAATTTAGCATGGTGGTGTGTGAGTGAGGTCCCATAGCTAATTTTTGCCTTGGGGCTCCAGGGTTAATATGAATTCATATTTTTACAAGCAACATTTTTGTTTTTTGAAGGTTTAATGACCTCAAACAGATCCAGAGCATTAGTCCTGATTACTCACCAGATGACATGTACACTCATAAATCTAAAAGCTGGTAATATTGGCTAACATATCAACCTTGCATATTCATCAGTCAGGCTCTAGCATTAGATTGTAACACCTCATTCATTACATCAGCGTGTAACTATCCTGATATCTTAAAGGAGTCAAATAACACAAAATTACTTTGGCTTCAAACCTCTGTAATGATGGGGAGTTCAGACGTGTGACATTTCCATGTAAAGCGAGTCATTATCTTTTAGCGTTCCTCCATTCCAGGGAGTAATTTTTCAAACACCTCATTTTAAAAACAAGAAAATGAAAAAAGGATCCTCGTTGCTTTGCAATTATCAAGAAAAATAGCAGCTTCATAAAACTTCAGTGAGACATAACTAGTAAGAGAGAAGAAACAAAACGAATCAGCTTTATCGTGGGTTAAACGAATTAATTTAGCAAAATTGTTTGAGAGCAGGCAAACCCTGGTATTTACTTTCACAATATTCTTCAGTGTTTTTGCTTTGAGATTAAAAAAAAAAAAGTGATCCAGGCCATTCAAGGACAAATGCGGTTTGGCTCGGTAATGACATTCAGCAGATGCAATTAGTCGCATATAGTCAAAATACATTTTCTCTCAGTGTTTACCAACCCATGACAGAAGCAACTGGCTGTTGTTTATCTCTTGTGACTCACACGTCTGGACTGAAGTGTGTTTTTTCTTCTTATAGTTTTTCCTCTAATTGTGATTTCTGTTTTTCTTGGTGGACCGACGGCGGCGTGATTGGGATGTTACCGGCCCCGCGCTCTGGTCCGCTGAGCTCTGCCTTCAGGACACAATGAGAGGATGTGATGTCACATGGTGCCAGGCTGCAGGCATCAGCGGTGAATGGTTACCCACCAATAAAGAACAGATGACGGGTTCAGTCTCATAGAAAACCAGATGGAGAGAAAAGAAGGGGTTTACTCTGGTCCAGATTTAGATCATGTGAATATGCCTGTAAAAACTGAACGCTCTGTTTACTTTTGTGAAGTTTCTTGAATGAAAGGAGGTCGAGGGCTCTCGTTGGGTGTCTTCAATGTCTGTTTTTTCCTCTGGAGGTTCTGAGAATAACTTGACCCCATGGTGACTGACCAGCAGGCACATTAGACATGTCAGGCCTCTTTGAAGATAAATCCTGTTGGACTGTCTCCGTGGACACTCGGGGGGGTAACCAGCACGGAAGTTTATTTCAAAAAGTCAGACCGAAAACACAATCCTGTCTTTTTTTATTTCAACTGGCAAATTGCGTCCTATACTACAGTGGTCCCCAACCACCGGGCCAGGGACCAGTACCGGTCCACGGGGCAGTTGTTACCGGGCTGCACAGAAAGAATAAATAAAAATATAACTTCCGTTGTATTGATTATTAGACCGTTCCCCCTCGCTGCCTGCCGTCACTGCCCTCGCATAAGATCGTGGTTTGAGTGGTAGTCCAGTGATGACAATATCGTTTATTCTGGAGTACTGTTCAAGATCCGCGACCCAATTTTCGAGGTAGGCTAGCCGCTTGTCCTCTGGATTTTGTGTGCAGAGCACCTTCACTTCGTCCACCAGCGCCAAGATGTTTTTTTGCTGCATTCTCACCACAGAAACTTCTTCCGAGAGAAAGTCAAGTGACCTTTTAATGTCATCGACCTCCTCCGTGGACAAGGCCAGGGGTTTTATCAGCCCCATATTACTCGGTTTAGTTCGGTGACAGCTGACCAGCAGATCAACTGTTAGCTGGCAGCTAGCCAAATCACAGGTACGCGACCTGCTTCTCCTTAGCTTCTTTTGAGGGTGTCCATAATCCAAATTGTCTTCCGAGCCAGGAGTCAAACCGAAGTTGCCAAAGTCCAGAATCCAAGAACGTAACTAAAAAAAGTCCAGAAACAGTCGAAAACCGGGTACACAGCGAACAACTCGCACAACAGACGCAACAGACGCTCTCACAGGAAACAGGAAGTGAAATAACACGACACGATTCTCTTCAGCTTAACTTTTGCCTTTGCCTCTTGACACGTCAATACGCTTGTTTCGTTGACGTGATACAACATATCACCGATCACGTATAACGTCAGATACGTCCGCAAACTAGCGAAAATGAATAAAAAACAAACATCTTTGAAGAGCTTCTTTGCAAAGGGTAAGAGGGCAACTTTTTATGCCGGTCGTGTTACTTTATTTTCGCTGTATTTATCTGCCACCCCTTGAAGACCGGTCTGTGAAAATAATGCCGACATTAAACCGGTCCGTGGTGCAAAAAAAGATTGGGGACTGCTGCTATAATCCACGAGCTAACTGTGCTACCTGTCGGCTCATGACGGCCTCGGCGCCACCTCCAGCCGGGGTCCAGACCCTGCAGAACCAGCTTCACGAGTGACGCCAGGGAACCAGCGTCAACATTTTGCTTGGCGAGCTTCCAGTGTCATGAACTGGAGGGAGTGCAAGGGGAGGGAAAGGAATGAGGAGGAAAAAAGAGAGAACGGGAAAGAGAGCTAATATTTTTAACTCCTGCAGTGCGTCACATGCCAGATGTATGGACCCGTCTGCTCAGGACAAAGACGAGTCCTCAGCCAGGAGCCGCTTCTCCATGTCAGATACAACATACAGTTTGCGTCAGGGTTATGAGTCCGTGATGACCATAAGAGGCAGTATCTTGTCTATTTTTGTAGCCATATTTTTTATTGCTCTTCTCCTCTATGCACATATACAAAAGAGGCCGAGATGCTGCGCATGTGTTCGACTGAGCCCTTCTCTGTGCAGAGACTGTTGATTCAGCTGGAGCCTCCTGAACGCCTGACAGCCAACTGACATCCTCTGTCACTGGGCGCCGGTGTGCAATCATGACTCAATAAGCCCAGGAAATCAGGGGAGAGCAAGAGAGTGAAAAAACACACATCAGGGCCGAGCAGAGCGGGGAGCAGCGGAGCAGAGGTTAGCCGGCCTCGGGGGTTCACGGGCTCCGGAGCTGAGCTTCAACTTACATCCATCTTGTTCCAAGACCTCCTTGGAGAGTACAGTATGTGTGAACATGAGAAACCCTTTGGGGTGAGTTCCCTTCAACCTGAGTTAATCTGCTCCCTATAGAGACGTGCTGCCACACAACGTCAAAACACAACAGTGTCTGGTCAAAATCCAGTCAGGTCTGAAATTGCACATTTCTGGGATCTGGTTTTATTTACTATAAAACAATGTTGAAAATCAAGGTAAACAACAGTTACCGGGCTGTGGTTGTGTATTTACACACAGATATTCACACAACAGCTATATTAAGTACAAGCTAGCTGGTTGGATAGCCGTGGCGAGCTTTTAGCTATAGCTAAATTTACCCATTGCTTCCCTCTGACTGTTACATGTAACTGAAAACAGTCACATTTTTGATGAGCTGACATTGTGGTAATTCAGTTTCCTTTTCCACATAATTGTGGCAGTTTCTAAATGGAGTCATTAGTGAGAGGAAAATGTAGCTAAACTCCTGCTAAATATAACTAGCTCATAAGAGTAGCACTAACCACATCTCAGGTTTGGACTGGACGACTACTTTGAAGTAAACTTTAAATGGTGGAAGTTAGCATGTTTGCTATAACCTGGGACATGGCAGATTTTCTCTCTTAGATTATATAGTTAAACTAAACTAAATGAATGTATTGTATTGACTGTAATGTGAAGATTGATGTCCTTTTAAGGTTTTCACATGTATTGGTCTGTTTGTTATCAACGTTATGGAAAAACTAATGAGCAGGACTTTATGATTTTTTTGTAAGACTGGATTTTACCAGCATCCGTGAGGAAATGGTAGGTACAAAGTGAAAACACTGATGTTTCTGGCTCCTCGTCAAATGTATAACTTTGCCACACTTGAGTGTATCTTCCTGAAAATCTACACAGACATGCAGCATCATAACGTTAAGAATCTGAGACATTTAGGTGGAGATGTGGATTAGGCTTTGGTCGAGTGCTTTCTTGTAAAACGTAGACTTTAAAGAATCAGAGTTAAGTTTATTTTTCTTAAATAAATTACTTATGGGCGGCATGGTGCGCCTCACAGCAAGAAGGTTCAGGGTTCAAATTTCGGCTCGGGTCTTTCTGTGTGGAGTCTGCATGACCTCCCTGTGCATGGTGGATTTTCTCCGGGTACTCCGGTTCCTCCCACAGTCCAAAGACATCCCTGTTAGGTGAATTGATTGCTCGAAATTGACCATAGGTGTTAGTGGGAGTGTAAATGGTTGTTCGTCTATTGTGTTAGCCCTGCGATAGGCTGGTAACCTGTCCAGGGTGACCCCGCCTCTTGCCCAATAACAGCTGGGATAGGCTCCAGCAGACCCCTGCGACCCAAGCATGGACAAAGCAGGCATAGACGATGACTGATGATGATGATTTTGACGAGAAGCCAAGAAAGACCACATTTCAAAACTGAATATCAACTTACATTCTGTGTATTCTGTCAGTAATACTATATAATTATCTAAACAGGGGCAAAATAAAAACACTAAAAATGCATCAATTCATCCTCACAAAACTTGAAACCCTCTGTTTTTAATTAAAAATTCAAGTCTGTGTTCCCCACCTTTAGGGCAGCGTAGATGGCAGAGCAGGACACCATCAGGTGCACGACCCCTCCCGCTGTAAACACTGAAGAGGCTGTTTTCCCAAAAACTTCAGGACCCATCTGTTGAAGCAGCTCTTGCATTTCCTCCTTCATTAATGCCAAATGTTTTCATGTTCACCGAGTCCACACGACTCATTTTCCTTTTGAAAAGGGTTATTTTTGTCTGCCTGAGAAATATGTCAGACCTCCACCATTAGGTCAGCATTTCAGCGAGGGCAGGGTGCTACGCTCCATGATTCAAGGGGAAAAAAATAATAAATTCAAAATAAAGAAACAGTCTTAAATATTCCACAGTTGCTCGGAGGCCTGCTCTTACCCCCGTCCTAAAAACTTTGGGGGCACTGAGATCTTTATTACCTCATGACAGTTGTGTAACAAAGGTAATAAATTCCCTGCTTACTCATGTGTTTCACTTATACAGTCATTTACACTGCAAATTTATTAAAGTCCAAACGTGTTGAAAGATCTATTTGACTGAGTGAAGGGAATGAAATGACACGAACTATAAAACAATAAAGAAGCTTGGCTTAAATGCTTGTTGTATTTCAGTCAATAAAACATGTCAGTGGTGCGGTAAGTGAAGAATGAAGCGCTGAAGCCCAGACGTGGGTCAATAGCAACGGCAAATTAGTATATGGAGACAGATGGGTGGAGACTTCCTGCTGAAGATACTCAAATGAGACGGTTAGGACGACCAGAAAACCTCTGCAGGTGACGACATCGGATTACTCATGTGAACACGACTGATGGACGCAAGGAAATATTCACCCTCAACAGCCAATAGGATTAGTCCTTCTGGAGACCAACACTGAACGACATCACAATCATCTCAGCCCTCTCCTTCTTGGTTTTATCCTGGTTACAGAGTCGTATCATAAAGCTGTGGACAGCCACAGATGGTGACGATGTCCTAACACCACGAAGCTAAAACTTGCGTGGATGTGAATTCGTACTTACTTTGTAATTGCGCCACAAGAGAAATACGTATTGTGTTTGGTGTGAATACAGCCTCACACCCTCAAAAATGATTGGTTGTTTAAACTCAGAAATGGGTAAATATTGGACTAACTACATGCTGGTGTTAACCTCTTGAGACCCTGCATTACTTTCTTAACAAAAAGCAGTCGTCCTCGTTTGTGGACACTATAACTAATCCTGTTATCTTTGTTGGTGGACACCTCTATTCTTCCTTCTAGTGGTAGCAAAAGCACAATACATCAGTTAATGTATTATTACTACTACTATTACTACTCTCTGTTCAAAGACGATGCTTAGTTTTTAGACTTATCAGGACCTAAGAATCCCAACAAGCAAGGAGAAATTAAAAATGCATGGCAAACAAAAGCTTTGGTCTCAGGAGGTTAATTTAACCCAGTTACCCTAAGTTTTGGGTAAAAAAAACCAAAATCCTCAGTGAAAATAAGAACATTTTGAATAAAAATTAACAAAATACTAAAAACAATAAAATGTTGGGTAAAAAGAAGAACATCATCAGTAAAATTGATAAAATGTTAGGTAAAAATGACAAAGTGATGGGTAAAGACAACACTACGTTGCATTAAAACAACAAAATTTGGGGTAAAATTGACCAAATCCTGTTTAAAATGACAACATGTTGGATAAAAACTACACAATCATGGGTAAAAATGACAAAATGTTTGGAATAACTATACAATTCAGAGGAAGAAAAATTAGGATAAAAACATCTTGCTGGGTAAATTAATCCACCATGGAGTTAGTCCAATATCTGCCCAGTTCTGGTTTAAAACAAACCAGATTTTTAAGTGTGCAAATGTGTGGATTTTTTTGGTAAATCCAAACCATCTGGTACTTGAATTATGAATAATGAATTATTCACAACGAGTGTGTTTTTACCTCCAATTACTCACCACATGCAGAGTGAGGTGATCTGTCAGTTGTGATGTTTGTATAGTGTGTTGTTGTGTTACTGAGGAGGCACCGGGGGCAGCGTATCGTCATCTCGATTTTCTCACAGACGATTTAATGAGCTCATCTGTCCAAGTCTGTCTGCTGTGTGCTCCATGTATGTTGTGTTTTTATTTTCTCCTGGTGATGCCAGCCGTGCCCCTCCTCGCCGTGCCCACAGTGCCGCAGCATCCTCCTCCCAGTCTTTGCTGTGGGGAGGCCGAGCTGCACGAGCCAACGACGTGGTTCTGACCAATTAGAGAGCATTTTGAGCTCAGGGTTCGGGTTTGTATGGCGGGCTAATGGGTTCACGAAAGTGTGAAAGGACTGAAGCGCTCGGATGCAGGCAGCTGGACGCGGGGAGGCCACCGGCGCATCCCCACCATGAAATATCTGAGAATGTGTCGCTAAAAAGTCCAGAACTCTCTCTCTCCCTCTGTTGGCAAAACCATCTCTTCTTGGTGAGGCTGAGCTGGAGGTTTGTGCGGTTAGCAACATGTGCTTTCTTGATTTCCTCGCATCCGTCTTCTTTGATGCGGGCGGGAAACAGAAAAGAGATGTTTCTGTATGAAGGCCATGTCAAGGATGAGTGGATTTGCAATGAATTAAGGATGGTTTAAAAAAAGCAGCACTTACTGGGTGCTCACTGTCTTACAGAAAGAGGATGGGTGTGGAGGGGGGGATGAAGAGGCCGGGCTTCGTTGCACTCGTGTCCAGCTGTAAGCTCCTCTCGGCCCCAGTGAAGAAGACGTCTCCGGAGCCAAAGCGTGTCTTTTTAATAGAGAAGGAGGCGAAGAGATAAAGAGGAGAGATCCACCGACAGGCGTGAAATATCTGCCGTGGGAGAGCTCCGGCTCTGACTCGGTGATGACCTATCTCACCACAGAGAACAAGCAGCAATTATGCTCCAGAAAGGGCCATGATCGGGGCAGGATATGGGAGCCCTGCTCGCTGCCTCTTGCTATTCCAAGTTTACAGCCACTGGGGTCAGAGTTCACATGCGAGCCGCCCCCCCTCAGGCCTGTTTTTAGATTCATCCTATCACACAATACATTTTTGTTTGTCCAAAATAGATTCTGCTCATTTGAAACGTGCCGTTGCCTTTTTCTCATTGTTTGTACTATAACCAGGGAGCCGGTGTTTTAAACCCCATTGGGTTTTGTAAGCCGTCTTCTAAAGAAAAGTACATTATGGTGTAGTGAAAACCCCCGTTTCCCCCAATAGGACCCAATATTGTCACTTAATTCCCAAATCCATGATTGGATCACACTGGTGAGACTGTTTGTGGCTCTTTCTGTGTGTATTTGTGTGTGTGTGTGTGTGTGTGTGTGTGCATCCTGCCCTTTCCCAGCTCTGTGAAATAGACTTGCACACAAGCCCAAGAATAGCTCAGATGACAAGTAAAGGGCAGCAGCAGGGAAATGCTGTTTTTTTTATATATACTTATGCTGCCACAAAAAATGTCAATAGAAATGAATCTGTTTTTCTAAAATCTTTAAAAAGCAAAAAAGCCACAGGAAGGCAAATCTTTCTACCTCAGGATCAGCGTGATGAAATCCTGGGAACCGAGACGAGCTCAAAGGTGCGAGTGAATTTCACGCGTCCTGCTGGTCGATTGTTTTCAATGTTTTGTTTTAGGGAAAAAAGACTCGAAACGTGATAAAATGACTTGTTGAGATTGTTCTGTTTTTTTTTTTTGCAGTGTCCTTCCTCTGCCAGGAAATGTTCCCATGCTACCTCATCTCCTCATTGGATCCCCGCTCACACAGTCCGGATTATGGAGGGAGACTGGAATACTTTGAATAAAAATTAACAAAATACTATAAACAACAAAATAAAAACAAGTAAAAACAAGAACATCATCAGTAAAATTGATAAAATGTTGGGTAAAAATGACAAAGTCATGGGTAGAAACAACACTATGTTGGATTAAAACAACAAAATTTTGGGTTAAAATTGAAAAATCCTGTTTAAACTGACGACATGTTGGAAAAAACTACACAACCATGGGTAAAACAACAAAATGTTGGGTAAAAATGACAACATTTTTGGAAAAACTATACAATTCAGAGGAAAAAATTTTGGGTTAAAAACATCTTGCGGTGTAAATGAATCCACCATGGAGTTAGCCCAATATCTTCCCAGTTCTGGTTTAAAACAAACCAGATTTTTAAGTGTGCGAATTTGTGGATTTTTTGGTAAATCCAAACCATCTGGTACTTGAATTGTCGTCGTCGTCATCGTCGTCATCGTCATCTCTTGCTTATCCGGAGGGTCCGGGTCGTGGGGGCAGCAGCCTCAGCAGAGAGACCCAGACCGCCCTCCCCCCAGCCACTTCCACCAGCTCCTCCGGGGGGATCCCGAGGCGTTCCCAGGCCAGCCGAGAGATATAATCCCTCCAGTGTCGGCCCCGAGGTCGCCTCCTGGTGGGACATGCCCGGGCATGTTCCTCCTGGTGGGACATGCCCGAAACACCTCCCAAGGGAGGCGCCTGGGGGGCATCCTTACCAGATGCCCAAACCACCTCAGCTGGCTCCTCTCGACATGGAGGAGCAGCGGCTCTACTCCGAGTCCCTCCCGGATGACGGAGCTCCTCACCCTGTCTCTAAGGCTGAGCCCGGCCACCCTGCGTAGGAAACTCATTTCGGCAGCTTGTATCTGCGATCTTGTTCTTTTGGTCATTACCCAAAGCTCATGACCATAGGTGAGGGTTGGAACGTAGATTGACCTGTAAATCGAGAGCTTCGCCTTCCGGCTCAGCTCCCTTTTCACCTTGATGGACCAGTTTAGCGACCACATCAGTGCGGACACCGCCCTAATCTGCCTGTCGATCTCCCGCTCCATCCTACCCTCACTCGTGAACAAGATCCCGAGATACTTGAATTGTGAACAATGAATTATTCACAACGAGTGTGTTTTTACCTCCAGTTTTACCTCGAAAAGACTTGAAACGTGATAAAATGACTTGTTGAGATTGCTCTTTTTTTTTTTTTTTTTTTTGCAGTGTCCTTCCTCTGCCAGGAAATGTTCCCATGCTACCTCATCTCCTCATTGGATCCCCGCTCACGCAGTCCGGATTATGGAGGGAGACTGGAATACTTATAAGGCCGAGTTCAGTGCTGCAGAGCTGGACACCACCACCCTCCTCCTCCTCCTCCTCCTCTTCCTCCTCCTCCTCTTGCCTCTCCACCGACACTGTGTCAAAACAACAAAAATAATCTTTAAAAAAAGCCACAGCACTCCCGGCCCCTGAATATTTGTGTCCGACTTGTTGGGGTTCGGGAGCGACCTCCATCAACGCTAATGATGACAAATGAGCGAGCTGATGAAATTTCT
>OOFC01037786.1:0-21088 GCA_900323345.1 Pseudochromis fuscus
ATCAGACCCTCCTGCATTCTGTTCAAATGCAGGAGGGTCTGACACCGGAGACACAGCCAATCCCTTCATGAGCAAACTTTGGGACGGACCAATTACATCCCCTGTTGTTGACCCGTCATACTGAGAAGCCGGAACAAGCGTTTCTTCCAAATCAAAACATTGAAAACGTCGGACATGGCTGCCGTACGAGTGTTTACTCCTGCTCTAGCTTCGGTTTTGCAAAAACTGGAAAATATAGAATCTCTGAATCGACAGCTGTCGTTAATGTTAGTCCTCTCTCCTCCGTTTGCCATAGCTCCACTCGTTTGTTTTCGTGGTGTGGCTACACGCGCTACACCATTTGACAGAATACGCTAATGTCATATCCGGTGTAGCGTCTCACACTTTGTGCGTCACATTCGACTTCTGTCATTGGTTCCCTCTCAGCTTGCTAGGCCCGCCCTCGAAATGAGAGACCGCAGTGCAGCTCCAGGCCCTCACGTCTTTGTAAAGTATTCTTTCAAAGCGTGTTGGGCCTGGTTGATCAGGTAAGCATTAAATAAGAACATTTATTCCAGCTGTGATGCGAACATCTGCTAAAGTGTCTGTCACATGTTCAAAGTGCTTGGTGTTTCTATGTGGTTTGGATCATCTTTAAATACTCCTATTTACACACTTATTACTGTACACATTTGAAAATCTTTGTAGGTAGATTATGTGATACATACAAGTGACCCATTTGAGACTAAATTCTCTCTTTAAAAAACAGATGTGAACATAAACTGAAACCACAACAACACAATGTAATCCATTCAGTGTCAATACAACAACAAAGCCTGGATGTGCAGGGTGCTGCACACAGAGGAAAGTCTTACCCTGTGAGGGCTGTGCAGGGCTGGACTAAACAATCTCTCTTGCCAATCTTCGGGGCACAGTCACTGAAGGCTGTTTTAATGTCTGGCACTGATAAACAGTCCTGCCAACAGAGCAGACAAGACACGACTGAAGGCACAATCAGCAACAATAAAACTGTTGAAACCACAAATACACCTCACTTACTTGGCTTCATAAGTTGACTACAGACATATCAACACTAGAACAGCTACTAATTATTTGCATTTTGAATAAATCAGATGGTATGTTTTTTAATTCATAAAGTCAAAGCAATAAAATTAATAGAAGACAGTGATCAGTAGCCATCACACACCTTCGATTTTAAGGGAAAGTCAAACCAACAATGCAAAGATTTTTAATTTCTAACAGAAAAGATACAACAGAGAGAACTCTTTGTAATTTTTAGTTGATATCTGCCAAAAACCAGTTATGAATGAAACGCTGGGTTAGTGTGGATGAAAGGTAACAACATAGGACGTGTTCGCACCGGTACATCTTGCTTGTTGGCCAGAACGAGGAGTGGGACCCCTTCTAAAGCCTCGCTGCTGATCATTTTCTCTGGAGGGGATGAAAGCTCAATTATAGATTCAACAATTATTGTCAAAGCAAACATAAACCCCCAGACCACAATGTCATTACTAGAAAATAACAGTTACATGTTACGTACCAAAGGCCTCCTTTGACTCTGACAGACGTTCTTCATCAGTTGAATCTATCACATAGATGACTCCATGGGACTCGGCATAGTACTAAACACAAGCATGGCAAACACAAACAGTGCATTAGAGCAGGTTCACATCCTGTGACATCAGTCCATCCAAAAGCTTCCACTGCAAAACCTATATATAGGGGAGACACACACTTTTTACACTCTGATAGATTTCTTGGAATCAATACATCATATAAAAAAATAAATGTGTAACAGATGAAAGACCAAAGTCTCAGGTATATATTTTGTGTTCATGTAACTTTCATATCTCGTGGCAGTGTTGCCCCACAGTGGGGGAAGCTGTCACACTGGATTAGGCAACAAATAAAACAAGGACAAAATTATTGTTCTTCTTTTTTTACTTGAAAGTGAACTCAGAGACAGAAAATGTTTATCATAAAACAGTCATTGAACAAATATTATGCAACATGTACTGGATTAAAGTTCTCAGGAGCTGCTGGCACAGAGACTATGGCTCTCTCACACCCGAGGAAATATGAAGTGGGGGGATACTCAAAAAGAGACTTGATGATTTGTGCGCAGCTACTGTAACTGGGACAACTGTCAGACTCTGTATTTCAGCTGGGGTGAATGTCTTGCAGTACCCAGCTGAGGTACAGTAGCTGACATTAAGTGATTTATTAGCTGGGGTCACCTGCCTGACTGCCCTCAAATCACATCAGCTGCTGCACATGTTCTGTTGTAACTGCTCCTATTGCTGTGTTCTCTCCCACAGAGGTTTCATGGCACCTGAATGAACTCTACCAACAATTTGGACTCATCAACTCCCAATATGCAGATAACAGAAGGAGATGGAAACATGCATTAATCTGATTTCTTTAGCTGACATTGGAACACTGTGGGTACATTTTGTGCTAAATCAGATGCCATGAAATCCTCGTGCTCCAGCCTCTACTACAAAACATGCCTGGTTCAATTCACGTGTTGTGACTCCTGAACAAGATCCAGGATTAAAGTTTTGTAAAATCACTTTAGTCGTTTCCTTATTCTTGTTCTCGACTTGTGTCTATGTAAGTAGCGTAATTCTCTCTCAGAAATGGGACATATTTCTACTCAGTTGCACATATAGAGATCCTTCAGCCCTGACATGGTCGGTATGACACGGCTATGATACCGTTTGAACTTAATGTTTAAACTCACTTTGTCCCAAAGAGACTGAAGTTCCTCCTGACCTCCCAGATCCCAGAACATCAGTCGAGCCTTGCCCACATCAATTGTCCCAACTGTCAGAGAAAGTAGGAGGCACTTAATATATATTTCAGATAAAACACACACACTTTTTCTGGCAAGTAATCGTTCACACACTTTGACTCTGACAAGAAACTTAAAGTGGTGAAATGTTGCACATTTCCTTACTGTTTAAGCCAACTGTAGTGGTAATCTTTGACAAACTCATTCCCTTGTAGTTCTTACTAAACTTAGTCTTGGTCTGCTCCAGAAAGGTCTACAGAGAGAGAGAGAGAGAGGCCAACAGTTTAATTAGTGTAGGAACCAGACTGGACACATGGGCTCCTAGATTTAATACATTCATAAATAACAGAGCCTGACCAACATGGCCGTGTTTTCTGATTCACGAGTGGAAAACTGAGGCATTATTGATATGAGTTGGAACAAAAGTAGACCTTTTCTATGCAGCTTGTGCACCAATGTTTCACCGATATGAAAAAGGTACTTAGATTCTGCTTCCTTGATTTTTTTTCTGACACATTAGCTACCACGCAGCTGACAGAGGATAAGTTAATAAGAGGTCAAAATAATAACAATATCACAATACAATCATCAAGATAGGAATCCAAGTTAAAAATAAAATAAATGGGCACATTACAAACAGTGTAAGTCATAAGTGAACTGCTATGAAAGTAGCTACATGTTAGCTGTTAGCGTGTTGTTGGAAAATACGCAGTGTGACACATACACAGTGATATACCTGTGAAAGGCCGAGAGATGCAGAACTGTTACAGTATTTTTTCCATTACTTAGTTAGGATTAATGTATTTGTTTGCACTACTGTGGCTAAAACACACATGTATTAGCTGAATTAGCTACACCTCGGAGACAGTACCTACAACATCACACATTAAACACCAAACAAACAGGGCAGATGGATCAAATGGCTGTACAGTCTGGTTTGCATCTACACAGACAGACGACGCAGTTATCCTACACAGACCAACCACTTCAGCCAGTTGTGATAAAAAATGAAACACAACACACCGTTTTTCCAGCGTTATCCAGCCCCAGGATCAAAACGCAGTATTCGTCCTTCTGGAACATATACTTGTATAATCCAGACAACAACGTGTACATCTTGTAACAATTGTAAACAACACAAGCTCTTGCTAACTACTCTCGCAAATGTTAGCTTGGCAACTTAGCTTAGTCTCTATATGACGACAAACTCAGCAACACGCGCCACTGTGGCTTCATTATAAACAAAGTAAACACACACGTCTGTAAACACAGAAGACTAACGAGGGCAGATAAATAAAATATGTTTAAAAGCCGTCGGTTAGTGCTGCTCGGCGACTCTGCAACTCCAAACACAGCACTGGCACTACGTGTTTAACCAGGAAGTACTACCGCACGGAACTATGGGAAATACAGTTTGTTTGTTTTTTTTAATGAACACACATACATTTGGATAACAAAAAATGGCAGTACAACATAATATAATGTATGTCATGACATCAGACAAGTAGTAGAGAAACAATCCAAACACTGAGATAAAGAAATTAGAAAAAAGAGGAAATAAAATAAAATATAATGAAATAAATACATTAAAAAGAAGAAGAAGAAAAGAAAAAGAGAGGGTTCTAGGAGGTTGCTGTAGGGTTCAACTCCTCTGCTAGGGTGTAAAATTTTTTAGCATTTGTTTTCTTCATTAAGATAATATGTAATTGCACAGTTGCTTGTGGAACATGAAAAATTTTGGTTGAGTCTTTAGGAATTTGTGTTTATGTGTATGAAGAATTTCCCAAAGAGAATAATTGTATTAGTTACTAGATCGTGTGATCCATTTTTAATTAACAAACCAAAGAGTATATCCTTCTCCCTGACTTCAGTAAGATACTCAAATTTTGGAAACCACCAGTAATGCATGTCATCCCAGAAAGAATTAGACAACTTACAGTCAAAAAATAAATGTTGTGTGGTCTCAATATGCTCGGTACAGAATGAAGTTGTTATGGTCCAGTCCAAAGCGAACGCTTAAAAACTCTGCAGAAGGATACACATCATTTATGGTTTTGAAGTGGACTTCCTTGGCCTTTAGTGGGATTTGAAATTTGAAAAATTTAGATCTTAATTTTTTTATCTACACTTTGGTGAAATTTTGAAAAATTGAGACTCTGTTTGACAAGTAGGGAAATAAATCTTGAGTAAAAGTATATCGAATTATGGTGTTTGGTAATTTCGTGTCAATGAGGTCATATCAATTCACCAATAGCTTTGGAAGATCCACTCTTACATCTCTTAATGCATTCTGGGGCAGTTGAACAACAGATTGAGGGATGGCTTTGATGACATTATTATACTGATTCAGGTAATTCAAATCAAAAATGGAGCAAAAAGTGTCATACAAAATAATAGAGCCCCTATGATCCAGAAGGTGTGTAACAGACCAAATACCTTTCTCAAACCAGTGTCTGTAAAATAAGGATTTGTTCTTAATTGTCACATACCTACAGTTCCACAGTGGGGTATTATGAGGGCTGAAATTATGTTTGTAAATCAATTTCCAATAAAGTAAAGCCTGTTGATGGAATGAAGATAATTTGACAGGGAGCCTTTTTAGGTCATAGTCACATCTAAGGAGAAAGTTGATACCTCCTAATTCTTTAAAAATGGAACTGGGAATATGAAACCAGAAACTTTCCTCTTGCTTAAGGAAGGCTCTTAACCAGTTGACTTTAATAGTTCCATTCATACATTCAAAATCAATAACTTTAAGTCCACCTTCTTCATATTCTTTGACCATTGTGCCCCTCTTGATATCATGGGTTTTTCTTTTCCATATGAAATTGAATATGGCTTGGTTTACTGTTTTTATTGCATTTTTAGGTAAAGCCAAGGTGTAAGCTGGGTATATAAACTGGGAGATGCAGTCCATTTTGGTGAGAAAAACTCAGCCTACAATAGACAGATCTCTCTGAGCCCACACATTTAAATGAGATGAGCATTTTTCAAAATTAGTCCAGATGTTAAGATTTTCTTGTATGTCCTCATCCTTAGTTATATGAATGCCAAGGTATTTGACAGTAGATTTGACAGGGATATTATGCACTATTGTTAGAGTGGAATTGTGAATTGCTAACGGTTCACATTTTTTAAGGTTTAGTTTTAGGCCTGATGCTTTGGAAAAATAATCTATTATTTTAAGGACTCTTGGAATTTGGTGGTGGTTTTTTAGAAATATGGCTGTGCCATCAGCCAGTTGGCTGGAAGTGATCCGGATCACCGTCTGGATCCAGGAATTTTCTGAAGGATTCTTTAACATCTGGAGATAGGACCATATGCCACATTTCTGCAGATGACTCCACCAGAAATGGTCAAGACACTTTGAAAAAAAATACAGGACAAGTTTCTAACATGGTCTACAATATATCAAAGATTGATCTGGATAAAGGAATAATTTCAGATAATATGATCCAGAATATGAAAAAATCCATCTTTGAAACTTGCATCATAAAAAAAACAAATGAAGCTAGAAACATGCAACAGACATCTTTAAACAGCCACGACGCTGTGGAGCTAATATTGATATAAATAAACACAAGACTAATACTAGTAATATCTTTGGTGGAAGTCACAATATGGAGGAAATGTTGTGTTTGGTGGAGGCCTGTGCTCTCCCAGTGCTTTTCTAATTGTTTATATAATTGATATATAATAAATTATATATATATATATGTGTGTGTGTGTGTGTGTACATATATAGACACATACAACACTAATATATTGATACATGATAGAGACCCAGAAGCAGCTAGTGTACTCCTCAGCTATTTTAATAAGAAAAAGGAAGAAACAATATATGAATAAAATATATGTCCATATATTACTATAATTACATATACATAATTATATATAAATATATATAAATAATATAGCACAAAAGACAGAAGTTATATGAGAAAAAAAATCAGCATTTTGTGGTTTAAATTTGAAAATGTTTGGATAATTGGCAGATAGCAAAAAGACTATGCTGCTACATCAGTGTATAGGAGCCTTTCTAACATGATAATCGATGCCTTTCACTTCCCACTCCCACTTCAGGTGCTTCTCCACTACTTGGTGCCTACTCGCCTCGGCTGGGTTTCCATTACAGAGGATACTCCCTACTTCTTGTAGCTGGGGGTCGGATGAAGGAGGAGAAAATTGATGAGGTAATCTTCATAATTCTACTGTTGTGGTGTCACAGAAACAGTTTGAAGATTTTTTCAGGAGAGAAATGAGTTGTTTTACTTCAAATATGTTGTTAACTAATCAAGTTAGAGCCTGGTTAAAAACTTGCTCTGATGTTTTCAGAGATGTGAGCTCTCGCTACAACCTCCATCAGCTGATCCACCGATCCACCGATTTCAGCTGACGATTTTAAATGTAATTTCAACGTTGCACTAAAGCCTATTATTGTAAATGAAACTTATCTATAGTGGTTTTCCTCACATGGTAGAAATTTGTGATTCTGACTATAACCGTACAGGCTGTCGGCTGCAGGTACAAATGTTTCCATGCTGCGCAGTGATGATGCAATGACACAGTGACGATTCTGACCAATAAGATTTTAGTACCTGCTCGTACCTGGTACTTTTATCGAACTGCAGGAGATGAGGTAAAAAAGTCGTACCAGGTACCAGTGGAAAAGTGCCACCAACTGAGTCGAGTAGGTACCATGTAGTGGAAAAGTGCCATGAGTGAGTTTATTTGCTGTGGCTGAACTTGTGCTATATGTATTAGTAGTCGTCATGGACAGATGATTCGGTAACAGACTAAGAAAATGGTTCACTGCAATCTAAAGTACTTTTAACTATGTATTATGCTCTTTACACATTGTAGCTCATGTAGTTTAGTAGAGTCTTATCATCTTTGTGTTTCTATATTTTTATCATCGTTGTAAAGCACTTTGTGAAAAGTTTTAAAGTTGTGAAATATTAATCACTAACTTACTTAAAGTAAGTTCAAGTTCATACAGTTCATACAAACAAAAAAGCTTTAAATAAAAAAAAGGTAATTACTATGTTAGCAGGGTTTTCACTGTAGAGAGGACTGTGGTGGGCTGTCACTCCATCTTGGTCGCCATGGAGATCAAAAGTCTTCACACTGATGAAGTCCAAGTACCTAAACGCACACCATTGCAACCCAAATAATAATGTGAAAATCAATGTGGTCACGTTATGTCAAGTATTCATCCCTCTTTCTACTTTGTTCGTCTTACTTTGACACCTCGGAGATTTCATATCCTCGATCAATCACATCTGGATGTGCGGCCACGGCTGCAGAGAGCATCAGTCGTGCTTTACTGCCTCCTTTACTCTCAGCTTCATAGGCTTCTGAAAGCTCCTAGAAATCAATGCAAATTCATTTACACTTCAGTCAGTAATGTAAAATGAACTTTAGGACAACAAATCACATTATCCTTCATATTACTACAAACTCGTTTTGATTTCCTCCCTTGATCTTGCTGACAGCTGCTGGTATTCAGCACTGCCCAGTACTCTATCAAAATCAAAGCAAAGTTTTGAGATGTGTTGGCAGCGGTTTTCATCATCAATAAAGATTCACGAGAGAACAGTTTGTCTTGTTGAATTTAATTCTGAAAATGTATAAAACTCATGAGAACTAAGGAATCACTTCCAAAACGACAGAAATAAATCTGATGTTATGTGGCGCACATATGTCTTTGTTACCAACCACATCTTATCCTTCTTTGTTTAAAGATAGAGCAAAAAAAAACACCCATGTAAGAGACACACCCATAAGCTAACACAACAGTGAGGTCTCCACAACCCTAAACAAAGTGGTATAAGAAAACAGTTGCATTGATGAGGTTAGCTTAATCTATATAGAAACTGACTCAGCTACCACGTCGCAAAAGTGGAGCTAATGCAGAAATGCAAAAAAAGTGCAATACCACTGATGGCCACTGGTTCCAAAAAAACCCCCAAAACCTCTAAATGACTTAAATTCAAAAATGTTACTAAATGTACTCAGTCAGTACATTTTCAAAACAAACTTTTTTTTGTTTCTTTTTTAGTGATTTTGATGTTGGCTGAAGTTAACTCTTCTTATCAGTGACCTGGTGGTCCATCTGGTCACTTTTGTCTCCAGAAAACCCAACATTGCAACATTAAAATACCAAACTCCAAAAAGCCCACTAGGAAAAACAGGAAAGCCTCAACATTGTTTACCCTGTGCGACAGATCACTGGGACCTGCCCCTGAAGGTGAATGTCCCGCCGGCCTCAGCTATGTGGGCGGGTGGGGGGATAGTCACAAGTCCCTGTCTGGCTGCACATAGTTGGAGTTTTTCCCAGTGGACTAGAGGGTCGCCTCCATGTGGTTTAAGGTTCCAGGGAGGAAACTCTGGTGTTTGTGCTTATGCACCTAACAGCAGTTCAGAGTGTTCAGCCTTCTTCAGGAGGTGTCGTTAAAAGGGCCCCACCTATGGACTCCATAGTCTTACTGGGAGGATTCAACATTCACATGAGCAATGACTGGATAACCTGGAGTGGGGTGATTGGGAGGATCGGCCTCCCCGATCTGAATCTGAATGGTGAGTTGTTATTGGACCTATGTGTTAGTCGTGGAACCTCAATAACAAACACCAGGATCAAGCACAAGAACGTTCATCAGTGTACTTGGTACCAGAGCTCCTTGGGCCAAAGGTCAATGATCAACCTTGCCAGTTCATCTAACCTGAGGCTGTATGTTCTGGACACTTAGGTGAAAAGAGGTGCTTAGCTGTAGACTGATCACCATCAGGTGGTGAGTTCGATCAGATGGAAGGGAAAGGTTGGTGGTCTTGAATGGATGTCACTGTAAATTCACACTGAAGCGTGTTTTTTTTAGTCTCGTGTATACCAGCCATGTACTAGCAATTTTAGCACACATGACTAACAGCCCATAGGAGTATACCTCTCATTAATCGTGATGACTGCGACTTCTACTGTCAACAATAAACAAGATCTCAGTTGTGGAAGCAAAATCCACGGCTTGAGAGGAGTTCAGGGAGGTTTTGGAAAATAACTTTCAGTCGCCCTCAAAGAGGTTCTGGAGAACCACCTGCCAGCTCAGGACAGGTCAGGGGAGCTTCGTCCAAGCTTTGTTCAGCAAGGGTGGAGAGACTCTGATTTGGACTGAGGACATTTCCAGAAGTGGGAAGGAACACTCTGAGGAACTCTTGAACTGGAGAGACAGGCCTCCCTCACAGAGGTCAGGGCCAGAGGCACCTGAGGAGAGGAGTCCATCTCCCAGGGGAAAGTCACTGAGGTAGTTAGACAACTCTGCAGTGGTGGCACCAGTGGTGTGTGAGATCTGCCTGGAATTGCTGAAGACCCTGGACATTGTGGGGCTGTAATACAGCCTGTTTCACTTTCATGGTTGTTTGCAATGAATTGCTTACTCAAATGTTTGTCTTGTCTCACTCCTATTCCTTCTTGTTGCATTTTGAAGCTCTACTTAGATTCTTCTTAAGATCCAACAGTGCAAAACGTAAATTCTTGCAACTTTTCAACTGGTCAGGAGTGTATAGCTCCTGCCATTCACACCCACCAATCGAAACAGAGCTGCCATGCAAGGTGCCAGCTAAGATCAGGAACAACTCTGGGCTCAGTGTCTTGCTTAAGGGCACTTTGACATGTGGACGAGAGGGGGAGGGGTTCAAACCACTAACCTTACAAGGGGGTGGTGAAGTATGCAAAGTTAGCATGACAGTTTTTTAAGGAAATATGCCAGGGAGAAACAAAACAATCAACTTTACTTTTGAACATCTAAGCAGCTTGTGTCTCTCAAAGCTCAGTCTAATTACAAGGTGAAGTAACATTTTCAGTGTAAAGGTAAAATCAATAACATAGAAAGCAATACAAAAAAAGACACGTTTGGTGATTTTCACTCTGTTTACCCACACTTGTGTTTCTTGTGTGTTCACCCTGCTTGTCCTTGTTTTCTGTGTACATGTATGTTGGGTGCTGGCTGATCCCACACACCTAATCCACCAATCATCTGCCAATCGACAGCTTTTAAGACTGGTTCAAGTCCCTCGTCTTCATCAGATTGTTCTGTCACCTGTAATGCCAGTCTTGCTGCTGTCTGCATGCCTCTGATAAGCCATCTTCACCACTCTAACACACACTTTGGGGTAGTAGCATGAGTTGTCAATGAATCGTAAGGTTGTGGGTTCGATCCCTGACTCCTCTTGACCACATGTTGAAGTGTCTCCAAAATCACTCCTCATTGGTGGCTAATACCTTGCATGGCAGCTCTGTAACCATTGGTGTGTGAGTGTGTGTGAATGAGAAGTCAAATGTTGAAAAAAGAGCTAGATAAATGTACTCTATTCACCATTTTTCTGGATTTCCTTCTCACGCCTTGGAAGTCTACCACAAACTCAGGATCTCAGCTCCCTCGTCCCTCAGGACCAGAGATTTCTACCAACTCCTGGTCGTTCCTCCACATCCTTTTTGTGCAGTAAATCTGTTAATCTTCTCCCTGCCTCAGTGTATTGTTTTTGGGTCCTACAAATCCTTTGCTCTCTCTACAGACATGGTCTTTCTTGTAATCATGAGACTGCACGACAGAGGAACAAAAGGATGAAAATGAGATGGTGAAGTTTAATCCTGAACGCTAAAGCTGCTCTTTAACTATCCCAGGAATACAAAGGAGGGAGGGTCTGCAGGAGTCACAGGATACACACTATAGATTTAGTTACAGCGTTCTGCTCAGCGTTGGATGTGAGCTAAACACTGAACTGTCAGTGCAGATAAAATCTTATTTTAGGTCATATCCATAAATTAGGACCTAGGGCTGGGCGATATGGCCAAAAAAAAAAAATCTCAGATTTTTTCACTTCAAATCCGATGTACGATTTAATTCGATTTTTTCCCCTTCCAACTTAAAATTCATTTGCAGATGACACAGAAATTGTTCAAAACCCTTTCAGCGCTGAATATTGTTTTAAATAAGTACGTATAGCTTTGAATATTCTTCAGAATTTACTTCAATTATTGGATTTCGATATTCAAAAATCCATATTTTCAGTAATAATAAAGATAACTCCATGAAATCTTCTGTCCACGACGCGTCCATACACAATGCTACGCCAACGGGGGCTAGTTCACTGCGCCGAAAGGGCTGCTGTGTGAACAACATTAAACCTCTGAGTTCACTGCATAATCAACAGCATCAAATAGTCCTGCATGACGACTTTTTTCTCAACGTTTTTGGCAAGGAAGATGAACCTGTCTACTGCCACGGTCCTGTTCATTTCATAGGGAGCAGCTCCTCTCCCACTCGGCAGCCTCTGTTTGAGGTGCTGCGGTAAGTTGGTAGCACTGTTAGCTTTAGTAGTGTCTGACGCCACAAACCCGACTGCCATGTTGTTTGCGTATCAAGCGCGGCAGTCACAGGGGAGCCCAGTGGACAGCGTTGGTGGCGCATGTTAAATAAAAAATCGATTTTGCTTAAAATAAATCGACCTAAACTACAAATTCGAATTAATCGATAAAATCGATTTATCGCCCAGCCCTATTAGGACCTATTTGTTAATAACTCTATAGATCCCCAAAATAAAGTATCTATCTATCTATCTATCTAGATGCACAGTGAACAGCAAAATAAATCATCAGACAAATAACAAAATTCTATAAAAGAAAAAACTGGGTAAACAGTTTTGGAACCAGAAAATTCAACAGCATAAAATACAGTTTCTTCTCCTTACGTAGGTTTACATGTCTATAGTCTGACAGCTTGTTCTGGCTCTAACTGATGTTTTCATTCAGAGAATTAGTCAAACACCAGCTTTAATTTGGCAGCATTTGTGCTTTTAGTGAAACATTATCAGTCAAGAACACACACGTTGGCTTTTAACTTGAGACCCTGTTTTCTCTGTCTGTACAATACACCATAGTATTTAAAAACATACTTTTACAACTTCTTTTATCAGTTTAGTGAGAGGTTGGTTGGAGAGTTGTAGTTTATGGTGACCAACAAACCTGCAGGCCAAGATGTATCAGTCACCATCAGTTTAATGTATCCTTCACTTTGAACATTTTTCTTATAGTAGAAGATTAAATAATAAAAATATTACTTATAGTAAGAGGGAAAACATAAACAAACAATTATTCAGTGAAGGAATAAAATTACAAATAATATTGGCAAAAATGTTACTTGAGTGAAATATAATAAATTTATTCTGCACAGTGAAAAAAACAAGCTATGATAAAACTCTTACTTTAGTGAAGGACAACAACACAAAAATGTTTCCTATAGAAATAGAAAAAAGAAAAACTATTTCTTACAGTATAAACAAATGTTGCTCTAGTCAGAGAAACACAAAAAGTAAGTGAGAGTAAAAACTAAATACTGATCTTTCAGTGATGGAAACAATACTTAAGATATTGCCTCGAGTCAGGAAAAAACAACTTTCAGTGTCAAAAAAAAGCAGATTTTATAGGACAAAGGTCAAACAGTCAGATTTATATTTGCTAATTTTGAAGGAAAACAACATTTCTGTCTCAAAAGTTTTTCTCTGTAGTTACTGCACCTCCCACTGTGTCAAACTAAATGTATAATGTGTTTTTCTCCCACATAATGCAGACAAATGGTGTAAATCTCTGCCTTCATCACCGACACAGATTCAAAAATGTATTTAGAAATATCAGAGATCCATCAGCAAATGAGCATTTTATCCCAAAACTGTTTTAGATCTGAGACGTTAGACTGATGATTACACTAAAGTCACATAAACCAGTTAGTGCTCTGACACTAAGTCATTAAAAAAAAGAAAAAAACCATCAGCGTGTACCTTGCAGAGCAGAGTGAACTGCTGCTTATCATCTGGGGGACTGCCACCAGCTGCAGGGTACTCCCAGTCCAAGTCCAGACCATCAAATCCATGAGTCCTCAGGACTTTGATCGTAGACTGGATGAACGTCTGACGGTTGCCTGGATTAGACACCATGATGGAGAACCTGTGCAGGGGAGGACACACTGTCGACATTGACTTTGTAATGACTTATATACTAAAATACAGAACTGACAGAATAACTAATTACTGATCTGAACCCATAATACGTTTAAAAACCTAAAAGTACATTTCTCCTCCAAATTGTCTTGAATTTCAGAAATTTGAAAGACAGTGCACTTTAAAAAAAAGTAATTATCTGGATTCTGAAATTGTCAATCACCATGATTTTTTGGAGGAACATTTTCTCCAAAGCTTTTTTTAACAGTATCTATCTATCTATCTATTTATCTATCTATCTATCTATCTATCCCTGCAGCAGACAGTCTTGCTTTCTGTCACCAGAAAGTGGAGTTTCCTAAAAATGGACTCACTGGGCTCCATCGTTGTGCTCTCTGACGGACAGTAAAGTCTTCAGTCTGGGGTTTCTGTTCAGTACAGACAGAAAATGAACAAACATTAAATCACAGCACACACTGCAGGTTCACATCAGCTCCATGGACCGATCATTACCTGTCCTTGAGCTCGGTGAATGATTTATAGAGGCTTTTCTCATTCCACTCATATTCAGTGATCCTGTTGGCGTGATTGATGATGGCAAAGGCATAAACCAGGTGAGTGCACAGGAAGGGGTCCACGTTTTGTGGCAGGAATTTGCCCACACCAGTCCTGTACTGGGACCAGTTGGTAAAATAACAAACCAGTTTGTTTGTTGTTGCTGTGTGAAGGAAATACAAACAAATAAATCAAAAAAACCCCCACTTAAGATAAAGTTTTTATTGCCTTCATTTTTGTTTTTTAAATGTGTTGCTTACCAATCTGAATGAAGAGCTGCAGAGCCACTGCAACACAAATCAAAACATTCAGTTAATCATCTGCTATACTTTGAAATTAGTGCAGTAAAATGGTAGAAATGAAGGATGCATGTGCATTTTTTACCAATTATACTTGCTATTGCTGCGATCATCTTGGCTCTCTGTGCTCTCACCCTCTCTCCAGTGGGAGTCTCCCATTGTGTGGCGGCTCCACACAAAAAACAGGAAATGTATACACAGTGTGATGTCACTCCAGTCTTCTCATATTACTGTGAGTCACATGGTATATTATAGAAGTTTAGCTCTGCATAACAAACCCTAAATGAACCTTACCAATAATTACTTAAATATTCTGCTGTAAGTTCAATATTGAATTTTCAAAGGTTTAGAAAGTGATTCACAGACAGAGGAAAGATTCAGTTCAAGCAATAAAAACATAGTTGGAAAACAAGAAATTAAGGGAGTAAATAAATATGAAGAAATTATTGTCATACCGTTGACATTGTACAGCTAGAGACACTAGCGTAACATCATGGGTATAGGCCCCAGTGCAAATATTTTTTTTGTGCCCCCACCCCCACCCGAATACGCTGGCAGGCACACACACACACACACACACACACACACACACGCATGCACAGCCACTCAAGACAGGCTAGGCTAACACTAAACGTGATGCTACGTTTTTCATCAATTTTCATCAACTTGCTTTTTTTTTCTTGCTGAAATGAGAAACATACAGAAGAGCATTAAGGCCACGTAGAGAAAAAAAATTAGAGAAGGTAGATTTTTTTTTCATAATGCACTTTGAGAAAAAAGTTGAAATGTCGAGAATAAAGTCGAAATATCAAGAATAAAGTTGAAATAAAATGTATAGAATAAAGTCGACCCTTTGAGATCATAACGAACAACGTATGTGACTGCTTCTACAAAATGCCTTGCAGGCAGTTCGTTGAATTGGTTAAAACTTACTTCAAAATCGGCTTTAATAACAAAGAAATTATTTATCTTTTTGCTAAATGTAGTGATATGCATTTAAATGTAGAGGAACTATGTGAGCACTTAGTGCAACTCCAACCTGTATGAATGTGACACACCTGTGTGCGCTGGTATATGCAGTCCCAAGGAGATGTTAGCAAACATTGGTCAACTCTCACCTAACGTGTCCACTATGTGCCTTCACCATACAACCCCTCCAGTAAGTGACTGTGGCTGTGGCTTGGTAGTTCACGTATACGTTGAGGTGCCAACTTACCCTCATTGTGTTCCATGAACTGGGAAACAGCACATATGACGTCGCTGCCTCTTCTCTCAATTTTACTGTTTTACAGGTTGGTGAAGCACAAAACGGTTCAAATTAACAGTATTTCAGATGCTAACAAAACGTTTTCTAGTTTGTACATGTAGCTGAAGTTCTATTGTTAAAAAACGTCATGTGAGTTGAGGGAGTGTGGTGCTGTGAGTTGCGGCTATGGCGGCAGTGCTAACAAGCTAGCGCTTGCTATATTATTAGCTTTAGGCTCCAACTACCTTAGGTGGGTCCTAAATTACATTTCTACTGTTCAGCACAGTTTTATTCCTGTTGTTATGGAAGATGCACTTTATTGGAGTTAAGTTGTTTACTCTATTTGATTGTGTGTTTGATGGTGACACTCACACACGCACACACACATTCAGTCTATGTTGGTTATTTATGTTTTCTCCAGTGCCTATTAAATGAACCAGCAGGGTTTCAAATAAGAGGTTTTCTAAAAACAAGAAATGTTACTTGGTGGAAGCTTGAAGTGCATATGTGCATAGTAACAGGAGACACTAAATGACTGTGTGTTGTAAAATTGAGGTGAAGCTATAATTCACTGGAAGTTGTGTTTCTACAGTATGGACAATGGACAACAATAACAGTAATTCTATATTCATGTCAAATGGACAGTTATCATATGGCATAGTAATGCAAATAAATAGTAAGTCATTTGGAGGAAATGTGTTAAAGATATTCCCATAAACTGGGAAACAACACACGTCACGTCGCTGCCTCTTCCCTGTTTTACAGATCTTTCTTTTTGTTAACGTGGTCACCTTGCCAACTGGGGCCCATACTACTACTACTACTACTACTATAACTATACCACTACTACTGTAGTTCATTTAAAGTTTGATCTGAAGAGAAAATGTCTCCCTGTCACCACCTCCACCAGAAGGACAGGGTCGGATCTCTGATAATCTTTGTTTTTGCTTCGAAATTTTAGAGCGACCCACTTTTAACTTTTACCTGAAGCACTTTTCACACGAAACCCATGTTTGAAAGTCAATACCAAACCAGCCCTGCATCTTTTAATGTACATCAATGTAATGATGATATGTTGTTGCTGACGGTGGTTGACAGATGACGACTGGCAGGACAAAAGACATGTTGACCAGCTCTAGGCTAAAACTGGTTGACAAGCTGATGCGCTGTCTGTTACTTTGTCCATTTCAGTGGACAAATGACAGAATGCAGGTGAAGTGTTGTGTAACAATGTCACCATGACACACTCTCACTCAGTATCTGGAAGCATTTGAATGACACCCGAGCAGCTACAATCTGAGATTCAGCTCTTACTTGGATAATTTTTCACAGGGTGTGTTGTGTTGGGATCAGCTTTGGTGAATCCCCTAATGTTCATTTCACATTTTACACTGTAGAGAGAAGTAACAACAAATGTTTTCTGCTATACTTTTTAAATACAAAGAGGAGACAGTGTAGTTTATTAAATCCAACCTCAGAAATGTTGATACTTTTACACTTACCGTTGTTTGCAGTGTAATCAGGGGCTGGATTATACAGTGGCTGAGAAAACTCCTCTCACTGATCGATAGGTTGAACAAACTGCGTTTCCAAAACACTGCAATTTCAAAAAACACAAGTGCAATAGAAAGTACAAATGGACAAGCCGCATTACAAATGCAAGAGATGCAACATAAATGTAAAACCCCAGATAATAAACATGCTGTGAAACTGTCATAAATGACCAATGTTGTTCAACAACTTTATATATTCAGGTGTATATCATGTGCCACATGATGCTAAAACAAAGCCTTTATTTTGATGAGACGGGGTGGGATCCTCTCTTCCTGGCTGTGGAGAGGATTGTTTTGAATTTTGTCTTTTGACAGGTTCACTCCTGCTTTTCTCGTAGAATATGTGAAGACAATGGGCCAATTTACCAAAGTCGTTGATGTTCTTCAGTGAGAGGCCAGTGTGCAGATGGGATGGCTGGTACCCACAATAACACTGCTCCAGACTGAGCACCTGGTGGATGCTCTTCAAGCAGGACTTGAAAGGTGGTTCAGGCAGATGCTCAAGGATCCAGAGTTGATTGCTGCTGCTGCTGCTACTGCTATTCTTGTTCCCAAGTTCAGGACGTGTTGGACATTTGATGATGACATCCTAAAACTTGGTAAGTGTTAAAACATTTGCTTAATGCTTACTGAATATAATCAAGGAACTTTGTAAATCTGAACGATCCATAACATACTGGGTAGTTGTTTGTCATACGTTGATGTAAAGTGAAAGTCACATTCATTTTTGCAAACAAAATCACCGTCCTATGCTAATCATATTTATTTCAAAAATTCATTTTACAAAACATGTTGGCTTTGAGAAGAGGCAGTTAGGCTGTGCAATTACATGCCTGAAATAAACATTTATGCAACTGTAATGCAGCTAATTGATAATATATAATGTATAAAGGACCTGTCAATGAACATTGTTCATTTTTAGGCGATGATCATGTTAAATGAGAGCTAGTCACATAAAAGTATAGTGACGACATCATTTCTTAATGGTGAGCAGCAGGAATTTATGAACCACCCTGTATTACTTCAGTATTTGATTTGTATGTGCCCTTGTTGTAAAGTCAGTCAGTCATTTTCTATGCCTGCTTGGGTGCACCCCTGGACAGGTTGTACCCAACCATTCACACTCACACTCACACCTATGGTCACTTTAGTTTGATCACTTCACATAACCAGCATGTCTTCTGACTGTGGGAAGAAACTCACCATGCACAGGGAGGACATGCAGACTCCACACAGAAAGGCCCGAGTCCAGATTCGAACCCCGAACCTTCTTCCTGTGAGACACACCGTGCTGCCCCTGTTGTAATTGCCAAATAATTTAATCTATTTCCATGGTCTAATATTTTGAGCCAGGTATTACAAAGGTGATGTTTTTAGGGAGAAATCCTAAATTCCTTATTTGGTTTTGTATTCCACTACACATCTGAAGGATTAACCTGTGGTGCATCCAAGTGACACTTCTCATTCTTCAGAGGAGGAAAACTTTGTTTCCTCCATAAATTTCCACCTGGAAATTTTAAAGAGGGAAGCAACCTGATGCTCACTGTAGCCCTCTGCCAGTAAACTAGAAATGAACCCTTCCTTTCCTCACTCAGAACGTCTATTTATAACTCTATACACACAGTCAACAGTTTTTTTGTGTTCTATTACATTTGAGGGACTATTACCGCTGTTTTTTGCAGTCCAGCTGGTCCTAATGCAAGAAGACAATGATGAGCACAGCAGTGGCTTTTATAATTTTCCTCATTAAATAAGATTCGGTTCAGGGGATCACCTTATCAGTACCTCAAGTAGAATGAGATGTGCTACACTGGAATGGAATGGCTGTCAAACAATATACATTAGTTGTGTGAAAAAGGCTGCCTCACTGAAGAAAACAACCATTCGGAGCTCAATAGGTCACTGATGTTTTATATAAGACCCTGGACTATTACCAAAAATAGTTTCTTAGTAATAAAAACCTATCATGATAGTGACACCTTCGTACCTCAAGAGTACTCAAAGTCTCGTCGGGTCGCGGGGGCAGCAGCCTTAGCAGAGAAGCCCAGACCGCCTTCTCCCCAGCCACTTCCACCAGCTCTTCCGGGGGGATACTGAGGAGTTCCCATGCCAGCCGAGAGATATAATACCTCCAGCGTGTCCTGGGTCGGCCCCGAGGCCTCCTCCCCATTGGACATGCCCAGAACACCTTCCTAGGGAGGCGCCCGGGAGGCATCCTCGCCAGATGCCTGAACCACCTCAACTGACTCCTCTCGATGTGGAGGAGCAGTGGCTCTACTCCAAGTCCCTCCCGGATGACCGAGCTCCTCATCCTGTCTCTAAGGGAGAGCCCAGCCACCCCGCGGAGGAAACTCATTTCAGCCGCTTGTATCTGCGATCTTGTTCTTTTGGTCATTACCCAAAGCTCATGACTATAGGTGAGGGTTGGAATATAGATTGACCGGTAAACAGAGAGCCCCACCTTCCGGCTTAACTCCCTCTTCACCACAATGGACTGGTTCAGCGTCCGCAACACTGCCGACGCTGCCCCGATCCACCTGTCAACTTCCCGGTCCATCCAACCCCCACTCGTGAACAAGATCCCGAGATACTTGAACTCCTCCGCCTGGGGCAGGACCTCCGCTCAGACCGGGAGTGGACAATCCACCCTTTTCCAGCCGAGACCCATGGCCTCAGACTTGGAGGTGTTGATCCTCATCCCAGCCGCTTCACACTCGGCCACGAACCGCCCCAGCAAGAGCTGGAGGTTGCTGCCCGATGAAGCCAAGAGGACCACATCATCTGCAAAAAGCAGAGACAAAATCCTCCCGCCACCAAACTCAACCACTTCTGGCCCCCGCCTGCGCCTAGAAATTCTTTCCATAAAAGTAATGAACAGAACCGGTGACAAAGGGCAGCCCTGGAGGAGTCCAACCGTCACCGGGAACAGGTCCGACTTACTGCCGGCCACACAGACCAGACTCGTACTCCTTTGGTATGGGGACTGAATGGTCGCTAGCAAGGGGTCATCCACCCCATACTCCCAGAGTACCCCCCACAGGATGCCCCTGGGGACACAGTCGTGGGCCTTCTCCAAGTCCACAAAGAACATGTGGACTGGATAGTCAAACTCCCATGCCCCCTCCAGCATCCTAACAAGGGTAAAGAGCTGGTCCACGGTTCCACGACCAGGACAAAAACCACATTGCTTCTCCTCAATCCGAGGTTCATGTCAAAGAACGGTTCAGAAGACCCTCGATGAGTAGTTCTACACAGAGTTCGTGTACCCGGCCCGGAGGGAGACCGGGGCTCCGCCCTGGAGTCAGGCCTGGGGTTGGGGCCCGTGAGCAAGCGCCTGGTGGCCGGGCCTTCGCCCATGGGGCCCAGCCGGGCCCAGCCCGAACCGGTTACATGGGCTCGTCATCCAGCGGACCCACCACCCACAGGAGGATTCAGGAGGGTCTGGTGCATTGTGGATTGGGCAGCAGACCAGGGCGGGGTCCTTGGCGGTCCGATCATCGGTTATGGAAACTGGCTCTAGGAGTACTCAAAGTGGTGAATCATATCATATTGTAGGTCTTGTTAATTGATCCCGAGTTTACAAGTTCCTGGACTTGTCTTTGTGTAAATAGAACACTACACTTTTATAGAAACAAAACTCTCTATACGTTTCTGA
>OOFC01037791.1:0-32500 GCA_900323345.1 Pseudochromis fuscus
AACATCATTGTGGTATTTTTATTTTGCTATACCGTATTTTCTGGACTATTGAGCACACCTCTCTATAAGCTGCTATTGAATTTATTCGAACAGTTTCATGTGGTCCACTCTGACCGGGTCTGATGTGACGAGGCTAAATGTATCGGCAGCACGGAGATTGCTAGCTTGTAAAAAGCCAACGAGCTTCGTGCCGCCGATACATGAGCCACACCAGTGTTTAGGTTCAAAGCATCAGAAAAAAGTAGCGACTTATAGTCCGGAAAATACGGTAATCACATTTGAACTCTCTTGTGGTTTTAGCTCAGATGATATTGAGGCTATTTTTCTAACAAGGAAGATGGTTTTATGATCCAAGCTTGATTTTGGATGTTTCTGTTAACATCCAGCTGTAAACTTTGAGATATGACTAATATTTTTGTCCTTGGCAAAATAGAAAGCAACATTTTTTTTCCCGGGTGTTTTGACTTTCAATGTGACAAACAGGATAAGGAGTTATAAGGAGCTTTTGTATTTCCTATTTGAAGCAGAAACACATGTCTCTTTCTGAAAATGTTGTTTTAACAGAACTGTGTTAAAATTAGCAACACAATTATTTTCAGATTTTGTGGTTTTGAGTGTGTTTGCAATACCAGAGGGGATCAGTTGCATTTCTTCTGAAATGCTGTGAGAGAAATGCTGCACGTGTGCACTTCAAAACAACCCTGTCAGAGGCTGAACAGACCTCCTCTGACTTGCAGGCTCATGAGTTCAATAACAGATCTGCTCTGTTAGAGAAAAACACAATGATATGACAGTTATGAGCCAACATCTGATCACTTACCTTCCTCTCAGCACCAGCCTGTGCCATCCTTTAACAAAGAGACAGTTACTGGGTGGGTCCAGAGTTGGGTGTCACTACTTACCGCGTTCGTTGGAAGATGAACACACATAAAGGAGTTAAAAAGCACAGTGGACATATCAGGAGGGAGGCAGATTACAAGCTCATTACTCGACGCTTTGTGATTCCTCCCTCATTGTTCCCCAAAATACTTTGGATACAAAACCTGATACGAGAGCTATTCAGTTTTTTTTAAGTGCTATTCATGACAGGCCACTGAAAATAGCATTTATTCAAAGACGACACTTTGGGGCTTTTCAAAAGACTACTTAGGAGAAGCTGCAGCGCTTTGAGATGCTCTAAAGTGTGAATAAACACGCAAATGTTCCACTGTGGCATTTTCTGAGGTGGGAAAGTATGGCTCTGGGATTAAATGAGTGCTTTTGTGGAGAAGAAATGGTCATGGCCAAAATGAATTGAACATTATTGTTAATTACAGAGGGCATATCCCTTCTGGATTTGTGGAAGTATGCTAATGCCATGCTGATCTCCACCACAAATTATGTCCCATTAAACGTGCGACAGAGTGGAACTTTCACTCCATATTCGACTGGAAAATTCATTCAGCATGAAGCCTCAAAAATGAGCCTCTTGTTCAGGCCTCAGTGGAGAAACAATAGTGTGTGAAGATGGCATGTAACACAGTACAAGTCCGTGTTTATTGACATCCATGAGTGACTGCTTCAGGTGTTCGTTACTCTACAGGGACGACCGATCAGTCCGAGAAAATCTGTTTAACGGTGATGAAAATATGTGGTCTGTCTGCCCTGCTTCTTTCCAAAGAACAAAAGGCAAAGGAATATGAATTTTTCCACCAGGTGTCTTTGGAAATGGTTTGCTTGGTGATGTGTACAGAAGGTGCACATCATCAGTGAACCTGCAATGTCAACTTTTCAGGAATCAAGAAAAACGACTTATTTTTAGCTTGACGGCCATGCATTTCTAATGATGTCTGAAGGGATTTGTCAGAGTTTCATATGGCCAGACAGTATTCTGAGCCCAAAGAAGAACAATAAATAGAACGCTACATTTGTATCAACTGAACATGCAAAACTTGAAGGTGATGAGGTTTTATGTAATATTTGATAAATGAACAAATCAACATTTATGTCAGAAAATGTTAGCAAAGACATCTGGTGGACAAAACATTGCACCATAACCAATTACAGCATGCTGACTTTTATACATATATAATGATGACCTGACTAAAAACCTTTACACATGTTTCATGAATGAAACCAAATCTAAAAACATTTATAATCTCTCAGTGACAAAGGTGGTTTTGGCTTTTACCTTTGCAGTTGGTAGAAAGTGTGTGTGTGGGTTTAGTTTGGTATGATGCTGGTGATCATCAGTGGTTCTACTTGCTGTAACTAGAGTTGTGTGTGCAGGAGTGCTTTGTAGTCATCATGATGTAGAAGTTGATATTCGTTCTCTGTGACACACTAAATGGGATAAAATGGCACCCAATGCTCTTTTTCCTTCCCGATGCTTGTTCGTGTCTAGCTCGTGTCAGGACACTGGCAGCCTGATATTCTGTAGTCTGATCTCAGCCAAAGAAGATGCTCAGACTGAAAAAAGCCCTGGGTTTGTTTCAGATGCCTGTGAGACAGTGTAATAGGATCCAGGAAGTCCAGTGTGAGTGGGAGATTTATGTGTTTTAAGGCTTATCAAAGCCCAAAATACTGCACAAAAAGGTGTAATAGTTTGATTGTGGTCTGGGCCTTCATTTACGTCAACTGTTTGAGAAGTTTATTTAGGGCAAAGTCTGTTTTTAAGCTTCATAATGGATCATACCGTGTATTACTCTATAAATACTTCATCACTCCTTGTAACAGTTTCAAATCAAAAGACTTCAGCTGTTTCAGTGAATTGAAACATTTAATTACCCAAAAGGGATTTTATTGTGAAACATTTGCAGGGACACTATATATTTGATTTAATCACATTGTTTTTCCCCTGCCCTGTATTTGGGTCGGGACTTTATTTATTCATATCAAACACTATCCCTGGCATTATTAGTGGCTCAGTTTTACAGTTTTATATTGAAGGTAATACAGCATATGTATATGGAAAGTTATCTAGCAAGAAGGCTAAACTACAGTTTACCTCTTTTTTGCAATATGTATGAACTGATGTTGCAAAACTTGAAGGTGATGAGGTTTTATATATTATTTGATAAATTAAGATGTTCATGACAGAACTAATTTCTCCTCTCAACAATATTTATGTCAGAAAATGTGAGAACTTGGTAAAGACACCTTGTGGACAAAACACTGGACATTAACCAATTACAGCATGCTGACTTTCACACATACATATATGACATTGACCTGACAAGAAACCTTTACTCCTGTTTTATGAATGAGTTTACCTCATTTTTACAAGGTAAACTGTAGTAATACTTGATGTTGCAAAATCATCCACCTTCCTTTTCTTGATTGGTCAACTGGTCCAACTGATTCATCCAAGCCTAACTTCAGTGTTTTCTACATTGGTGGTGAATGAGAGGGCTTCGTTTTCCATCAGTCTATCAGTCTGAATTCGGCCGAAGTCAGTTTCAGAGCTGCATCCTTGCAGCTGGAAGGAATTCCATATCTTGCTGAAGGGCACCTCAGCAGGGTGGATTTTGGCTGTCAAGGGGAATTGAGCCCAGGCCCTCTGGCTGAAGCACCGTGACACCAATCACAACACAACCCTGCTGGTCCAGCCAACAACAATATATAGTCAAATGAGGGACTGGCACGATACAGGGCAGCACAAAATGTTTAAATCAAGGAATATTTCTTGAAATGTTTGAAAGAAATTGCTGCGACAGTGCTTGGGTCATTTCGTGGTGGTAACAGACAATGTTCTCTCACTGGATTGCCAGTAAAGAAAACTTGTACGCTGGAAAAAGTTATTGAGAAGCACGAAAGCGCTGATATAATGTGAGGTGACGTTAGAATTCCTTTCTCTGTCCAACACAATGTGGGCAGTGTGGAAAAACCTGGACGGTGTGAGTTTTTTCAGAGTATCCATCACAGAGTCACAAACTCTGCAGGTCTCACTTATGGTACACAGCACTGTTAATCAAAACCAGGCTGTTCTGGGGGCTCGAAGGTCATCAGCCAAGGAAAGGAAATTATTGATGGAAATAAAGGTGCTGGACTGCCCCAAAAGCTCACCCTTACAAACATGCTAGATGTGGACTTTCTAGACAGGCTGCATTATGAACAAGGCAGAGTTGTTCACATCTGATTTAAGGGCTGCTTTTGTCATGACTTGTGCCAAAGACGGGCTCATGCTTTTATTGGCCGTTTAGTCTATTTCCATTTCTTGACCTGTATTGAACGTCCACTAAAAGTTAATAAGCCTTTTATGTTTTCTTACTTTGAAAATTGCCTATGGACAGAGTGGAGCCTGTGATTTACTGACTTCAGCCGTTTGAGCTTCACATCAAGAAGTTTGTGTGTGTGTGTGTGTGTGTGTGTGTCATATTATAACATATGAAATCACTTACAAGTAGCTACTAATTCACAGTGATCTGTCAAACTGTTTTAATCGAGACATGGAGTCATTACTGAATGTGATGACATTGCGTGTGTGCGAGGTATGGCGGGCCGCCATAATTTGGAAAGAGAAGTGCCGCAGAGAAAAGTGTCACAAAAGAAGAAAGGGACCCGTGAGGGTCAAGTTCCCGTGTGCAGGCTGTTGTGTGAAGTGTCTGGTGATTGCCAGGCTGTTCTGAGGACGCTGCCGGACAGGGAGGTGAGAGGCAGGTTAATTACTATACTGAGAGGGAAGGGTGAGATGCTTTACATAGCCCTTTGTGGCCTGCGGTCTTGGGTTTCCAGCTCAGAGAGGTGTGAGCAAAGGGTGCTGGAAGATGGCAAAGGGGTGACGCTGCACGGGCCAAGGCCATCCTAAAGTCGCCACATCGATCACTGATGACAGGAGCTGCGAGTCCCGTGTGAAAAACATGCCGTCACACACTTAGTCATACTGTTACAACATGTACAAACCAAGAAAAGGATCACGCATGTGGTCTGGTGATTAGACTGAATTTCCATTTCTGTTTCGGGACGGTATTCTGCTCTAATGATCATCAGTACTAACAACTTATCTGTCTCATCAGTGTCATTTCCAGTCAACATAGACGCAACTAGCTGATGCCTTTAAGCATGTGCTACATTAATCTAAGAAACATGATTATTATTTAGGTCATTATCTCTGTGGGTCAACTTATGATATCTTGTAGGTCAGTTCCATCTACACTGGTCAGCTCTGGCACAGTTGTTTTCAATGATTGGTGACCACATGTTCAATGCTCTTAATTTATTGTTTACAGGATGAAGTGTCCTCTAAACACTTTGTTTAAAGAAGTATACTGTGAATGAACTACATGCATAATGTTGGACCTGTGTGGTACTCTTATCTCATCCTGAAGACAAAATTGGTGATAAAGAGAAAAAAAAAACCAAGATTGAATATTTAAGGTTTTAAATCAGCAGTTTATCACTCGAAATAAGACTTTAATCATTGTCATTGTTCTTAAACTCAACATTTATCTGTTACTGCCTTTTAAAATGAATATTAGATCAGGTTTTTGCACATCAAACAGTACATGCCAACAGGGATACAATCTGACAAGCTGTTTTGTTTTTTCCAGCAAAAGGACAGATCAAACCAAAACAGTAACATTGTGGCTATAAAACCAAAACAATGAGCTGAATCATGTGAATAAACTCTGTTAGCTTCACAAACATTAGTGCACTCTAAGTAAGGAGCACCTGTACCTCCAGCATTGAGGACTCCTGGCAGCGCCCCTTTCCTTTCAAGCTTTCTTTCACATACAGTAATTGTCATTGTCCTCACCAGCTCCGTGTCTCCCTCCCTTGCGTGTGCACACATGCAAATATCATTAATACAGTCCAAATGGTTTCTTTTGGATATTTACTTCATTCCTTATTTTTGCCCCTGGCCTCCTGAATCTGTTCATTATTTTTCCAGTGGAAGGCCAAAGGGAGGAAACACTTGATTTACAGTCCCAGCAAGCTGCTCCCGCCCGTCTCTGCAGGTAGATTAACAAAAGCATAAGTGCTGATATTTACTTTTTACTATTGCAGTTCCATTAAAGGTTTGTATGTCTTTAGACCACTACGCTATTTCTCGGTTTATTTTCTTGCCCCTGAACACAGTGCAGTGTTTTTTGGAGTTCATTAAGTAAATGAACAGGTGTTTCCCCCCTTAAGTCTTCATACACAGTTAATGAGCCAACTTAAGTGTGTTTAAATTATTAGGCAATTAGGGACGGGAAATGTAGAGAACGGCGAACACAGGAAGACATTAGGTGTGTGTACACACACTGCTAACTCGTACAATGTGGAGTTTTCTTGTGCAGTTCAGAAGAAAATCAGCAAGGTTTTTTTCTGTGTATTTTCAATGCTGAATGTATCATTAGTGATTATGAAAAATGGCAAACTTGAAAATGATGTTTGTTCTGCTCAAAATTGACCGCAGCTTCATTCATGTTAATTAACGTCTTTCTAATGTAGTGCTAATGAATAAGTAACATAAGCTGGTGGGCGCTCTCATTTAGAGTTTGGGTAATTTGAAGGGCAAAAGTTAAGGAACAAAAAACACATTTGTGGGGAAGTTAATTTCAGTTTTTTCCTGAGTTAAAATGCAGCTATTTGTCAACGGAGTCTGGAGCCACAGAGGATTATTGTTACGATAAAACTTGTTAGGGAGTGACCTGCTGTGTGAAGTATAAATTATTATGCATAATATTTTCCTGGTGATGCTTTATAACAGGTTATTTATTAGCCAAATTTAAGTTAGTTTCAATGGAAATACATATGAAAAGAAAATGACAAAAAATAACCATAATTTGTTGATGAAGATAAAATACAGTAGCTGTACACCTGGTTCACCACTTAGATTCAGGCTGAAAGATCTGGAAGTGCTGGATAAACTGGTTTAACACTTCATCAGCATCAAACCCATTGTGTTCATCTTCAATGTCCATTGTAAAAGTTTTTATTGTGATTGTTTAAAAATGCAACAAATTGTAATCACCTTGGTGATCAACTGGTGTTTCATAGTGCCATCACTGACCTGGTGTACAATCAAATACACATGTTAGCATGCTCACAGAGCATGCTAACATGTGTATAACTGTGTATAACTGTGTATAACTGTGATTCTTGAAATCCAGCTGATATGAAATGTAATTTTATCCTGGTTTATCTACAGTGATAAAATAAAACCTGCTGTGTGAAACACAAACTCTCATTACAAACATCACTGTGTGATGAAGGGTATCACTGTAAAATAACACAAATTAAAGATGAATTAAAAATTAAAAATTACCTGCAAACCCAGTACAGATTATTTCACAGTTTCATGGTTGATTACGATGACAGTTACCTCTGCCAAGGAGGTTGTGTTTTGACCTGCGTTGGTTTGTTTGATGGTCTGTTATCAACACTATGGAAAAAACATTCGACACATTGCAATTCATTTTTTTGAGGGATAGCGTAACACAGCAGAACAAATGATTCTGCCTGAAGAAAAAAAAATCCAGGAAATATCTGTCTCTTTTAATGGGCAAATGTTTTAAGAAGATAGTGTTGCTATTTCACCACAAGAGGGCGACTGTGTTCAGTCTACAGCGTCATTACAGCTGAATTATGCCTCAGCGGAGGTTTGCACTCTTTCCTGATCTGGATTTTTATTTGAAATGTAACATTTTCACCTCAACACATCTGCCTGAAATTCAAGCCAAAGACACATTGTAAGTTTTGCTGTAAAAATGTTCAGCCGGTGACTCAAGACATTTTCCACTAAACACTTTAAGATCAAAGAAAGGCAAACAAAACATTTGCAGACAGAGGAGCGCTGGCCGGCACTCCATCAGTTTGCTGTGTCTCAATAATTCACCACAGCCACATTTGGCAAATGAAAAAGAGAAACTGTGTAGCGCTCTGGGAGGAAAAAACCTGATCTGTCTCCTAACAAGGGGAAGTGTGAATATGACAAAGCCTTCCCATCTGACACCCAACCCAACAAACAGCCATCTGTCATCATTATAAGTGGCACCTGATGTGCTGCACTTAAGAGGCACCTTGAATCTTTTATGCTCCACCGCAAATTAAGCTGGGCCAATTATCTTCTGAATTATTGAGTCAAATTTAGAAACTCAATCACTTGTTCATAAACGGATCAATAGCAGTGCTTCGGAGTCCACAGGCTGCTCTGATGAAGAAGCCGCAGAGTACCATCCAAAGTGTCCTCGCTGTGTTACTAATTCATATATTTTGATGAGCTAATCTTGTCTTCGTGTCAGCTCACTGCCGACGTCTTCCCCCTTTAGCGACGCCAGCTCTTTGGTTATTCATATTCCTGGCCTGGGACAATAGGAACCTCTTCAAACTCCATAACAGATAATCCTCTCACTGCAAAAGTCACCTGTCTCAGGTGTATCGAGGGAGAATGTCAGCTGAAACATTATCGCCATGATGGACCCTGTGAAAAATATTTTCTTCCTTTTTGTTCGTTTGACAGGACTTAACACCACTTACAGCCTTTCTGACAGGTCCAGGAGTTATATTTTCCACTATTATGTGTTCAGGGGTGTGGAAATTAAATCATCCAACAGGGGATTTGATGACACATAATATTCATTTTAACAGGAGTCATTAATATCTGTGGTGTCCTGTGACTAATCCCAAAACTGGCACAAAGGAGCAGGGTGGAGGGGAGCTGTTAGTTTTCTTTATCCATCTCATCATCTGCCTTCCTCCTTCCTCCAACTCAAAGGAGAGCGCTCTGAATGAAATCAATCTCCACTGAGAGGAATCCAAGAGAACAAGGTCACTATTGTCTGCAACAAATTTCAATTAAAAAAAATACTTTTGTGTTTTAGCAGATGAGGACTGATTAACCAAACTCTGGCTGTGCATGATTTCAACACCACTAAAGCTACTACAATGCTGCAAGCTCCATTGTAGCTCTGCAACTACTAGTGATCATTTTAATACTTCTTCCATGTCCTGAAGTTTTTATGACTGTGCAAAACATAAAATCACCAGCAAAACCTTTTTTGATGCAGTATCTTCAGATATCAATGTAATCAGAGCAGGACTGAAAATGTCCGACTTCAGATATCACAACTTTGAAAAACTTTTATAAATATGGATGAAACAGATTTACTTCAGGATCTGCAGCAGTTTGTAAGTTTCTGTTGTGCTCACCAAGTAATCATTGTTTCAGTTTCTTACAGTGAGGCCTGCAGTGGATGTGGATTTCTTGTAGATTGTTGAAAGTGTTTCATTTTTGCAGAGATGAAAGCAATGCATGATATGAAAACCACAAACTCATTTACCAACTGCTGGAGGAAATGTGAATAATTATTAGCTTACTATGCAAGACAAAATTAGAACAAGTAAACTGTCAACATAGTGGGAACAAGAACAAAGACATATATGTATAGTGCATTATTATTATTAATATTTTAACTGCTTTTTGATAACAAGTTTATTAGAGATCAGACGGTTAAAAACTGACAGGAAATGAAAGGAAACAGACTCCAGCTGATTTTGGAGCCTCTTTTAAATGTGTTTTAGTAATTTTGAGTAGTCAACAAAAATCGTCTTCAAATGTAGAAATGAAAAACAAGAAAAATGAACACCATGTGAAAATAAATCATAGATTTAAAGCTGGAGTTCAGGACATTTTTTCATAAAGATGAACACAATACTCTGTATTTTGCAGTATACAACAGTTTTCAATGTGGGGTCTGTAACGATGCTTTTTACATCAACCAGCAATGATTGGAGGAGGAAAGCACCTGTTGCAAATAAGCACATCGACAGTGTTTGTGTAATTACTCTCACTGCCAGAAGAGGGAGACAGAAGTTCAATTCCTGTTGCATTTCTGCTGTTACTAAAGTCGACTGGATTTCAGATTAGGCAAGATTTATGTCTTATTATTTTTGCTGGCATGAAATCTAATCTAGACCATTACTTTTTGTGGGATATCTGGAAAACCTGGTGAAAACCCGGTCAACGCTTTTTCCTGCATGGTGTATTTACAGTTGCAGCCGCATCTTTGTGACACCACCAACCACCGTCAGTCGATCCAACAGCGGCAACCCACCAGCTGTGAAAAGTGTTACCCGTCCAGGTCCGGCTGTGCTGCTGCCGATGACTGACAGCCAGCTTAATATTTGATGAGGGACTTGGGATGAACCAAAGGCTGGTCTCTCAGAGTGTGTGTGATGCAGGGAACACCCAAACCCTGTGCTATTGTTATCCCAACCTGTGTTGCCCTGCTATTCACAGAGCGGAGGATATAGGGTTCTGCACTCGCTCTCTGAGAGTTTCACCGAAGAGAGAAACACAATGAAGTCAGGATAACAAAGGTCGCCATGCCCTTCTCATCAATATCATGTGCACGCCTCCAGAGCTGGACTGCACAGTGATGGATGGATTAAACAGAGGAGCAGAATATGTTTACACAGCTCTTTTTAATACTCCTATAATAATCTTTTTGTTTTGTTTTGTTTTTGTTTTGAAATGACATTTTAAATCTACTGTGTGTTGCAGATAAACAAGGTGCATGAGGCCAAAATCTCATAAAAGATTCAAAAGAGTCTTGTGACATGGTATGAATTGTGACCATTTGATAATCATGTAATCAATCCCAAATGTAAATAAAAAAATAATCCTCATCAGTAAAGTCTGTTGCAGCTATGGCCACATTTTGTTGTTTAATTGTGTGATGGTGTAATTTCAATAAAGTGTAAAGTTTCTATATTAAAATTTTAGGTTATTAAATTAAAAAAAAAAAAAAAATCACAATTCAATCAGCTATGTTGGATTTGTGGATGCAAACAAAACCAGAGTAAACCAGAGTTATCACATGTAATGTAAAATATCAAAATTAAAAAAAAGTGTCATTCGTTTTGTTTTATTTATTTAGTAAGTAAAGTTTATTTGTAAAGCACCTTTCACAGATAGTGTCACAAAGTGCTTCACAGTTTTAAAAAAGTGCAGTAAAATCAATATAAACTGGATGAGGAACAGAACAAATAAATAAATAAAAAAATCAGTTACATTTTTTCTTCAGAGATTAAAATGTATAAACTTCTTTTAATGTGGAACAATGATTTTAAATTCTTTATTTTCAATAACAACATTGTGTGTTGTTGTTCAAACACTGTGTGCACCCAGAGGTTGACAACATGTAACAGATGTATAATGTATAATAATCGTACAATCATGATAGATTTCAGTTAATAAAGAGTTTTCCTGTAGCATCAGTTTTTTGTCGTGTCTTTGTTCAGATTCTTCCAGATTTGTTACACCAGCTTCCTGGTTTTATCCCAATCCCCTCTTTGAACCAACACCCACCTCAGTGACCTCTGACCTCTGACACGGTGCTAACAATGTAGCCATCACTTCCTGCCCCTGCATGTATAACTCACAGCTCAGTGTAGCAGCTTCAGCTTTAAAGGCTGCTGAAGGCACTGTGAGAAAAGTAACAAGTTACATTTACTTAAAAATCAGTAAAGTGAAAAAGTAGATTGCAATAATTTATCTTAATTAGTTCAAGCAATAATTTGAACATCACAACTTGAAGATATATTAGGAGAATTTTACATGTTTATGCACTTGGAGTGTGAAGAATTAGTTTTCCATATTGTCTGCTTTTTCTAAAAATTACAACACAAAAAGCAAACAAGTATCTTTTATACAGTATGTCTCTGTCCTTCATTCAAGAGACAAGATTTAAAAATTAAATTTCTCACAATTGTGTTAAAGTGTGATTTCAAGTGTTTTATTTTTCATGTTTTTACAGACACACTGGGGCTCTGGCAATAAAAAAAGACTTCAAGTTTGCTCAAGTGTATTTACAGAAATTGTGATTTACAGATTATAATTCATTAATTCTCAGTACATCAGCAATGCAGAAAAAAACTTAGTTATAATAATAATTTGAAAGGTTGTAAAAAAGCATTCCCAGTGTTTTTAATGGTTTATTTCCACATCCTCACACGGTCCTGCTGTATTTCAGTGCACAGAGAGTGATGATAACACTGTTCTCAGAGGTAAAGCCGAGCTAATGCGTAGTGATGGTGATGTACCTGAGCTCAAAGGCTGAGATGAAATATACAGTATCATATATCCTGCAGGTGTCTGTCTGTGCCTCAGCATGAATCCATAGGATTTACTGCAGGACTTAGAGGTGCACTCTCTTCATACCACCTCTGGCGGCGTGCCTGAAGGAATCAACAGCTCCGGCTTTTTTAATGACTGTCAGGGCGTCCATGAGGGAATTTTGGCAGGTTGGAAAGAAACACTGAAACTGATCCTCCTCTTTTTGCCCTTTTCTGCTCAGCTCCTAATCCATAAACCATCCCTGAACAGGCCCATCTGGCATCGCCTCGCTCTCTGCTGCCTACAGTCTGCAGCGAGTTGTTTCCTCTCTGAGCCTGTGATTTCACTTTTCATGTCCATCTTTTAGGGGGTTTTCAGCTGTCATTTCATCATCTCAGCTTTCTTCTCAATCCTGTCACAATGTCAGGTCCTCACAGCTTCCTTTTTTAGAAATCAAACATGAAAATACACAGAGGATCTTTTAGTGCATTTTATCTATCAGACAATAGACACAAACAGAAAAATCAATAATGATAATAATAATAATAATAAAAAACTTGTTAGTTGCTGCTTGAAAGTGAAGCAGAAATACAAAATCTTCTTCAGTTTGTCACTTTCTGCAGCAGCAACAACAGCCAGGTTAGTACATCAGCTGGATGTACAACTTACCCAGTCGTGGCCTAATGCATGTATGTTGCTATTGGTCTGCCAAATAGACGACAGTGTCTCCATCACATGATCAGTGAGCACAGACAGGTTTATATCAAGTGTAGCAGTTCTTTTATGGCTAATTTCAAAGGTTTGAATAAAAAATGTTTGTCTAAGTTACAAGATAAGTACTGGGAATAATTATTTTTTTTCAAACCACTGCTAATGTAGTATGGAGGTTTTGTGCCTACACCCAGATGAAATCCCCCTCAGTTCCTTTTAACAAATGAAGTTCAAGACAAGCTTAATTAACTTTTTATGAAACTGTCAGGAATCAGATTTTCATATAGTAACTGTTTGATCAAACTCTCACTTGATACTGTGCCAGCTTTTAATACTTGACAGTGTTTGATATTTGCCACATTTTGGCTTGGAGCAAAATAGGATTTAGATTTAATATTGATGAGCAAGGCATGAATCAGTGTGTGTACACGGTATCAATGCAAACTTATGATCCATCATTTTCTCAAATAGTTGTGGAGACCATCCTTAAACTTCAGCAACAAAACAAACGCTCTTGCCTACTGTGTAAGTTTTATAACAAATCCTGAACATGAAACACTGACACTGAACAACCACATGAATATAAACATATAAATGTTGTTCATCAAAGCAGTCAAGAGAGTATAGGACTGTTTGTTTATCGTTGCTTTTGCTCACTATCTTTAAGGTTTTTGGTGTGAAGCTTAACTGTAATCCTGATAAAAAAAAAGAGTCAAAACTATGACTATGAAGTGATGGAGGCAAAAAACTCATCAACTCTGCCGCACTTTGCAGCAGCTCTACAGGTGCCACTTATTTTCCACATGAGATTTTTTTTTACCCCTCCTCTTCTCCCAGGAAACACACTAGAGTCCCGCTGCTTTCTCCTCAGCGACCTCGCAAAGCCACAACACAAACAGCGGCGGCCATATCGGGCCCCAGCTGCCGACATGTCTGCTCAGCAGCGTATTTATTTAAACCTGCCGCTGGCCCTGGCGGTCCTACGCAGGCCTCGCCGGGGGCCTCCCCGGCTTGTTTGAGAATCCATTCACACCTGCGCATTAAATTACTGACACTAATGTTACTAGTAATGCTTGGACTGGCTCCCATTTTTGAACCTATAAACCTGCAGGAGCTGGGAAATATTGGACATGCTGAGGAGGAAAAACGCTGATGGATCCAGACGTGATACAGGGGGTGTTTTGTTAGATAAGCACGAGCCTGTCTCCCCTGTGTTTTTATTTTCTAGCTTCACATAATGTTTGTGTCTGGCTGTGTATGTGTCACACTGGTGTGACTGAATAATATCAGATGATGTCACACATACACGGGTGTTGGCAGCCGGGTTAATATGTATATTTTCATTGTCAGCAGGTGAGGATGACGTGAATAAGAGGCGTTTGAATCAGGCTCCTTAAAGCCCAGCGCTCTGACGGTAGAAGACAGTGTCGCCTCAGGGTGGGGGCGGTGACACATTGTTTGAATGTTGCCTGGTTGCTAAGGACTCAATGGCTTTTGAACTTGAGAGGTGTGGAGGCATGAACACCTGTGCGGCCCCCCTCTCAGGATACCTTTCACCTTGTCTCACTCTGCGGCACTCAGTGATGGGTCGAGAAGAAAAGAGGAGCGCGGCGGAGAAAGGAAAGTATCCGAGAGACGTCTCCCGGGTTGTCAGTCAGGGGTCAGGGGTCAAAGGTCGGCACGGAGGGGGTATGTCAGGTGTTAAGTGGAGCAGACAAGCCAGCGGAGGGTTTGTTAAATGCTTACCTGGCGACCTGCTAACCTGCGGCCAGGTGGGAACACAAAGCACCCGGCTTTAGTACGAGATTGTCCAAACAGGATGGAGATCAGAGGAGACATAGCTGATATGATGAAAGCTGTTATTAATAAATAATACAATGGAAGCTGAAATTATTAGTCAACTGATACTGTGTTTTCAAGCTTTTCATTTATCATGTGTCTGCTACAGAAATTATTGTACATTGTTTCATTTATCTGACAGATGTAGATTCTTTTCATTTTACAGATTAACCATTGATATTTCTAAAATATAAAAATCTCATAAAATATAACACAAACATGGATTTTTCTTTTAAATTTCTGTAGACGACCTTTATTTCTGTCACATCGTCTCACAGCACCACAGATTGACCCTACAGTCCATTAACATTAGGTAAAAGCAGTACTTCTTTGAAGCAAGTATTTCTACTTTTGATACCTAAAGCACATCAAGCTGATTATACATGTGAACTTTCTGACAGCAGGAACTGAGGAAACACTTTCAGTATGATATTGTGCCCGTATGGAAACTGTGATGGGGATTTTAAATTTTAGTTTTTTAAATAATTCATTAGAAAAAAAACATCAACATCAAGAGATACCAAGCATGAGTGACAGATGAGTCTGAAACTTGAATCAAATTACTTTAAGTTAGATTTAATAAACTGGCAATTTATGATGTTTAGCACAGACAGTGTTATTTTTCAAAGTCTGATTCGTTTTGTTTTCAAATTAGAAAATCTGAAGAATCAGGAACAGCAGAATTAATAAAGACTCTGTACTTGTCTTTGATTATTTTATAGTTTAAAACTGTAACATAACACAGCTTTACAGTTAGTGATGCTCACAAAAGAAGACAGAAGATAAAAAAAATATCTGAAAATAAAATGGCTGTCCTGGTGCTTTAAGCCTCCATGCTAAAAAAAAAAACAACCCTCCTCAAAAAATACAACAGACTCCAGTGTCTTGACTGTCATGTGCAACAGGTTGCTCTCCAGTTTCCCTGAACATGATGTGCTCTGAGCAGTGTGAGCTTAAATCACAAAGGCCTTACATTTAAAGGTTAAACGTGGCATCGCTGCACTAATCTGCAGCGTCAGTGACATGCGATCATCTGAGCAAACAGGCCAGGACCAATTTAATTAGAATGCAGATTAACACAGCGTGATAGTGGCCATACAGATACGGGGACGTTGATAACTGAGAATCTGGCGGCGGCCGATGAAAAGGCTTATTTGCTTTAGTGCTGCGTGTGTCTCTCTAAGCCGGGGGACAAGGCGAGACAACGTTAATGATGATCTGTGACAGACGGCTGAGGGGGTGAGGGAGGGCGAGGGAGGGTCCTCCTCAGTGAGGTGAGCATTGTGTGGCATTCAGCTGCCTATTATTTATTGATGCCTTTTCACGATGAGTATTGTGCCGTGGGCTCGGCGTGGAAACACACACTGTCGAAGTGAGAAGGTAACACTTCAGTCTGCGAGACACCGACACTGTGAGTGTGTGAGGAAATTAAAGAAAGAAGTCAGCGTAACCTTCAGCTTAATTAAAAATAAAAAACACTTCTGTCTGAAATCCAATTAATGCAGCAAACTGTTTATACACACATGGATTTGATTTGTTTGAACAATGCAGCTCCACAAACCAGCTGGTTCAGTCTCATCTCCACTTATTATCAGACTTTGACAGCAGGGTCAAATAATATGTGCAAACAGCTTCATGTGTTTATTATTAATTATTAAGTCCTCAGGCTCCAGACTGGCAGGTTTTCATTAAGAGACAATGCACCTGGAGATAATCCTATAAAGAGGTCTGATGGTTTCATTTATGTTCATATTGTCTGTTAAAAAAGAAAAAAAGCTTCTCAGTGGTTTTCAGATATAGACTCAAGCATGCAAACACTTTAAATACAAGATGTGAACATTGTAGCATAGACATCAGACAGAACAGCAATAAAACACAAACTGTACAATGAATCAGTTTTTATTGAAGCAATAATTTCTTTCTGCTTGTTTATTGCACTCCTCCCTCCTCATGTTGTGTCTGAGTTGTTTTAGGATCAGCTTGATTTGTTTTATTATGTTTTCCTATTTGTATTGTTATCACAGTAATGTCCATAGCAGATATATGAGTCAATAAGAAAATTGTATCGATGTGGTAAATTTTGAGGCCTGTAGTTTATACCATATGTACAGATATAAATAACATTTCTAAAAAGTGTGACCACCATGAAAGACACAAACTGAATTCAACTGAGGACACAATAAAGCTGCACTTTACAACTGTAGCTGGATTTTTGACCCCTTCAGATTTTTATTTCCTGTTGATCCTGCACCACAGAAATGGGTGAAATCCTTGTTTCAATGTGTATAAATATACAAACCTACTTGGAAAGTGAAAAACTCTTTCTTTTGTTGCTGCTATATAACATATTAAACAAATGTACAGACAATAAGAGCATCTAAAATGAATTAAACATACAGTTAAAAATTCACACTAAACACAACAAATTAAAGTGGCCAATAAAAGTGGTGTGACTAATATTTTGTGAGCATGATTTTACACCTGGTCTTCAAACTTTAAAACTGTCATGATGATCTGTAGCCTACAGTTTTACACAGCTACTGGCAAAGAGGATTAAATACCCAGTGGAGCTATAAGTAACAATTGTTGTTGATTAATCTGTGAGTTGTTTTTCTCTTCATCTGAGTAAATCTACAGATGAAAAGTTTATTTATACAATTAGATGAAGACAATGCAGATGCTGGGATTGTTTCCTGAGTTTGACTGAATATTTCATCTCTTACAAACAAGCTGATTAGAAATCCTTTCAGGTGCGTCCACAGGTCATCTGGTTCAGGTTTGATTCGCCGCCCCATCTTGTTTCCCTAAATGTTACCAACCGTCTGATTCATATACTCAGGAGGGTTTTTTACTAAGTGAGCGGCTATTGTTCGTGTGATTGTGGCCCCCGGTCTTTAAGTTCTTCAAACCAGGAAATGTTTAAACGGGGCTAATTAGACGATATTCCTCGCCGTGCGTGGCTCTGGCAGTCCTTGTCTGTGGCTGATCTGACAGGAGTCGTGCCCTCTGGGGTCCTGCGTATCAATTATGGGGCCTTTCACAGTTCGCCGTTTTGGAAACATTAGACAAGTTCAATCCCAGGATTGCCCTTCGCTGCTTTTGTGCATGACTTCAGCTTTGAAATCAGGCATGCCGTCTTTAAGAACGTATTAGGTGATTTTTTTCAACAGCAGAAATGACATTTCATAAGAATACAAAGGGAGAAACTCTTACAGAGAGACAGAGGCTGCTGCTGCTGCTCTGATTGGTTCTGTCAGATGGAACCAGCGTCATCATCCTCTGTGCCCACAGTCCACAGTGTTTCCATCAGTTCAAAGGACGCTACACTCATCCTCTGCAGCCTTACTTCACCCGTGAACCACGTCTTCATAATGTGAGGATTATGTTGTCCTCACAATGTGACTGTACAAACAAGTAACACACACACACACACACACACACACACACACACACACACACACACACACACACACACACACACTACTCCCCGTGGACAGTGCTGCTTCTCTGTAAACACAGCTCCCCCTGGCTGTTTTTAACCTTATTGTACATACAGAAGATTGAATACCTTGTTAAATAATAATAATAAAAATAACTTTGTTTATATTGCACTTTTAAGGGAAAAGACACAAGACAGCACAACAAAATTTCGATATATTATAAGAACAAAATAACAATGCAATTCGATACAACAAGAATGAATGCAAGAATAACATAAGATGATAAAAATGAAGTAAAACAGAGTAGAACATGGAGAACTACAAGAAGACATCAGAGAATCACCATCATCAGAAGAGATAAAAGCAAAGTTAATCGATCCACTGTCAAAATGTCACTGATTTAATTCTTATTTTTATGGCTTATCCTCTGCACTTTAAATTAAATGTACATGACTTGACTCAAGAAATGCAAAGATCATAACACATTCAAGCTTAAATCAGTTTCTACTTCCTAATGCAATAAGATATATTTGGGGAAATTGGTTTTGGTTACTGCTGCACACTTCCACAATAAATCAAAGATTTTTATATGTTAAACATGTTACTTTGTTTTGTGCATTTTTCCAGCTCAGGGGTTTAAGCAGAAGCAGGAAATAACAGATGTTAAAAGAAATATTTTTCTTTCCTATCTTTTCTTATTCTCCTTAATTAATTGAAAAATCCAGAATCTGTGGATATGTAATATTTACTGCTGAACACAAGATGTCCACTGCAATGTCAATTCAATTCTTATTTGCCTCATGCCCATAAGAAAATGGACAGTGAAATGCAAGAAATTGTCTTCAAGGCCATGGATTAGAAATGAACAAAAACAAAACTCAACTCTAAAAAAGGAGGAATAGAGACATTTAAATGAGCAAAAATATCCAAAATAGTCAATATCAAGTGGAGAGCATTCAATTCAAGGATAATATACATAGAGCAAAATTTAAAGATGTGTGTTTTGCTGTATTGTTGTCCAAGTCTGTTCTCAGTGTGTATGTGACGTGTAAATTTTATGTTAAAATTGACGCTCACATATGTTTATGATAGATAGATAGATAGATAGATAGATAGATAGATAGATAGATAGATAGATAGACTTTACTGTCTGTCCCAAACGGTGACAGAAATTCTCCTTTGACAGGCTCCACAGTTAAAAAACAACACATAAAAACACACTCAAACCACAAGTTTGCAAAGAAGATGTCTAAAAGAAAAGTTAAAAAGAAGCAGCAGCCGATAAAAGTACGTAAAAATATAAAATGTAGTACTCAGTGTCTTATTTTCTTTTGTTCAGGGTGCTTATTGCAGTGGGAATAAAATATTTTTTGTAGATGTTTTTGTAACATCTTCCTGATGGCAGTAACTGGAAGGAGGGATGAAGGAGGTGAGAGGGGTCCTCTGTGATCAGGGTGGATTTCCTGATCACACAGCAGTTAAACAGTTCAGAGATTTGAGTTTGTTGGGAACCAATGATTTTGCTTTTGTTTTGTGTTTAGTGGAAGGGAGCTGTACCAGGATGAAATGCTGAAAGTGAGAATAGATTCAATGAGTGAGGTGTACTACATATTACATTCAGATTTAAGGTCCACATTAGAGTGAAACAGTCTGCTAGCATAGTGAAAACTCTGCATTATTCTGCAACGTGAAGGTCAAACATCCCAAAAAAGTAAGAATAAACAAAACACTTTCTGAAATCACGTATATATTTTTAGTTTAATTTAGAGACACTAACTGACTGTGGAGTGAAATAAAACCAGCGCTGGTGTGAACATGACAAAGCTCAGTTGTTTTTTTTTTCTTTCCGCATGAAAAAAGTCATTGTGCTGGCGTTTTTCCCAATTTTAATTTGTCCTTGTGAAAAAAGTGTGCCTCAAATTATCTGAAATGTAAGATAAACAAGAGTCAGACATGTGTCACCTTTTTTACCAATTATCATTAATAAGAGCCGTATTTGGAGGGAGAGGCTCGAACAAAAACACTCGGCGCTTCTCCTCGGTGATGAAATTAAGTTGTCATTGGAGCGTCTGCCTAAATCCTGCACGCTTACGGGAAAAAAAAAAAAGACCATTCGGAGTTCAGAGTGCCATGTAACATTCAATTACAATTTAACAGACGGGTCTCTATTAGTCGGTGTTCATTTCAGGGTTGGAGGCGCGAGGTCGTGACCCGCTCCTCAGGCAGGTGCTTATGTTAGACTCCATTTTGAAAAAGTACGACCAAACAGAAAGATTAAGTCCAATGCAAAACACACCTGGTGGACACGGTCTCCACATCATCCTGTACTGGAGTTTGTCTGTCGCACACAAACGCACACACTCACACAAGGGAGTGGAAATTTAAGCTGACAGTCAACATTTCAAGTAAATATATTTCTCCGTCTTTTTGTTTTAAGATATTAAAGTAATTTCTATAATTGTTTGAAACAAGTCCACTTTTCCTAATTCCCATCTGTGTCCTTGACAACGGGGGTCACCGCCGAGCCCTCTCCCGGCAGCTGTGCCAGATGGTGAAGAGAGGCCGAAGAGAAAGAAGGAGTGGGAGAAAAAAACAGAAGAGACGAGAAGAGAGAGGACTTCTGTCAATGTCAAACAGAGAATTAGAGTTATTTCCCTGTCTTTTGAGTTGGCTTTAGTGTCCGCTGCCTCAGACTGACAAGCCCATACCCTCAGGCAGCGAGAGTCAGCAGCAGTGGCTGAGTGAAGGCCTGGAAAAATCCCTACCTGTTAAAAAACAGTGTTTGAACTCCTAATTGTGCAGAGCCTTTGGCAAATCAGGGGGTGTTAGCGGGGAGGCCTTGTCTAAACAGAGGAGAATAAAACAACCATCCTCGGTGAGTTTGGAAGAACAGGAGTCAAGACAAATAACAACGATAAAGAGATTGATGAGAGACGGACGCAGCGAGTTGTTTGTTGTCTTTAGACACGGACAGTTTTAGTGTGTCCTTCACTGACACTGAACAATATAGGTAGACCAGGACATACAGCACACACACACACACTCACGCACACATATGCTCTGCTTTCAGAAAATACTTTAAATAAGTGGCGAGCTTTGGTGTGAACAGCTGCATTTGCAAAGTAAGTTGTTGCTGTAGCGTACAGGCCTTCACACCTCAACAGTTCAACACTAACTCCTCTGACTGACTGTGTCATCTTTGTAATGATACGACAGGTGGTTGGTCTGCGATGCTCATGTCAGTATATTGTGTTTTAAATCAGTGTTTGAGAGTAATTAAGCATGTTTACAAAGTTTACTAAGGTTTTTCTTACTACATTAACAGGTGCAGTTTCCTTTTTTTTACATTCAGTTTTTACATCCAAATTATTTGATAAACGCACAAATTTTAATTTCAAGATATTTGATAAATTCCTCTAACATTTTAATAATAATGCAAAACATACAGGACTTTTTTTTAATGTTGGGTTTCCAAGTTTAAGTTGATATTTTGAACAAACAATTCAACTGTTATTTTAATGGCATGTTATTTGGAGTCAGCACATTTTATGTAGCCTAAGAAATCACTGAACAAATTCGCTATTTACTGGCTTTGAATTAATTCTTATTGTTTTGTAGCTCGTTATTCAACACAGACACGACATATTATAGAGCCTGTAATAGTATATATACACAATATAGCTGTACTCAGACACAGATTGTACATGTGAACAATAGACGGACATTTTAATTTTATTATTCAACTTACATCTATGTGAGATATACATGTAAAAAGCCTATTGGTCCTGAAGCCACAGCCTTTACCTTCATCTCAATGACACAGTTATATCTTCAATTAATTTAACCAAAGAGACAAAAAGTAATAAAAGTAACAATAATAGTAATTCTTTTCACTGATTTGTCAACATACATTCGTATGGTGCTCTACATGTAGATATATCACATCATAACATCTCACTGTAGCGTGATAACACTGAGCACACTGATGCTGTTCTCCTACATTTATCATCAATGAATAAACTGTCTCCTTCATTTTAAAACCCAGATGTCCTGTGTGCAGTGACGAAAGTGGAAATATTCCCAGTAGAAATCCTCCTCTAATGTATTCAAGGTGCTCGAGGCTGAGTGAGTAAATTATATTTGGAAAACGTTCTAATAAATAAGTGAAGTAACTGTCAAATAGTACATTGTCCCGTGAGGCTTGCATGCTATATTGAAAAGAAAAATCTGGCCTAAATGTGTAAATAATTCATGATAACACATGGCAGGAGAGAGCAGCTTTCCATTGGTCTAAGACACAAATGTATGACTTATATGTGAGCCTTGTGGAGCCACTGTGGAGGTTGATTTCTCCTTTTTATTCTTGACTCGTCTGCTCTAACAGGCACCTTCAGAGGCAGCACTTGGGGACTTTACAAGAAGCAGGATGATAATGGTGTAAGTAGGTGTCAGAAAATATTCCATAAATAAACAGAGTGTGTGTCTAACTGGAAACATTCTCCACTCATGGTCGTTAAAATGAGGCACTTCAGATGCCGAGGCTGTTTGAGGAGAAGTAAACCAGAGTAGGCCGCCCTCTCTCCTGTGACAAAGCACTTGAAAGGTAACATAATAGGGGCGAGTTCACAGATATAGAGCAGACTACACAGTCGTAAGACGTGTTTCTCTCAGCCGGCGTCCTCCCTCTCAGATGCTGCTCGGCGCTCTGCGAGTTAAACCTGGTTCTTATCTCGCACAACGTCAAATGTAACCAAACAAGTGCAGGGAAAAAAGTGGGCACCGGTCTGCACGTGTTCAGTCCCAGAAGAAGCATGAAAAATAAGCAGGCGGTGGACTGACGACATCCGCAGCTCCACTGGGGATTTCTGAAAAGGTCCAACCACTGCTGCCGGGGCGGCGGTGTCAAACTGAGGAAGAGGAGCTCCGACAAATCGTTTTCTTTCTTCTACTTAGAAAGTGACAAACTGATCGTTTCTGCTTTTTACTGTTATTTTCCATTTTAGGAGAACAGTAGCATCAGTGAAGGCCAGTTTCTACCATCTACATCCATTTAGTTGAACTCTTTTGCATTGTGTTTGTGATTACAATAAATAATTTAGTTGAAATTTAAACCCAATTTTTGATCCTCTTAGAGAGTAAGTAGAAGTGCACAATAGAGATGCATGATCATGATTTCTTTCATTCCTGATTCATGTGAAGATTATTTTGTTACCTAATGAATTTATTCATTATGTTCTAGTGAGAACTTTTGGTTATTTTCTACTGTACAGTACACAATGTTAATGTGCTGATCAGCATTACTCAGAGAACATGTTCATGTTGTTTTTTTATTAACAGATTATTCTTGTTAAACTGAGTCATTTTCTTATTCCAACAAACCTATAAAAAACAAAAGCTAAAATGAAAGTTTTCTGTGAGCAATAAATGTCCAATAAGCTTCAAATCTGTATTAATCTGCAGCTGAGAATTATCCTTTCAAAATAAAGTATTTACTTTTATTTTAACAACATTTACTAAAAACTGCACCCAGATGTTTGGGAAGATTTTAAAGAAGTTTAAGAAAGAAAACCAGTGAGTTTGAGATGAACTACCACAGGCAGTGTGGCAAAGTTGACATTAGGAAATATATAAAGTAAAAAGTAACTCTGTTGATAAAGTAACTCCCTTATCCTTTATATTGTCAGAATTTTATTTGTTTTGCACAAAGAAAGGAAAACAAATTCTGACATGTTAAATGGTGCCTGACTAAGAAAAGACAAAATCCAAAGTAGCTGTAAAATACCTATAATACAGCTGCAGCTTACTTACTTACAATATTACTACACATTCTGCTCCAAATGAGTAGTTTGATCAATTAAAGTGAAAAAGAAGTTCTTAGAAATGTCCATCACGATGTCCTTAAACAGTACAGCAAAGTATTAATTTGTCTGAACAACAGTTCAAAATGTTTTACTTCCTCAAACTAAAGGTTATTGGTCTTATAAGATAAGATAAGATAAGATAAGATAAGATAAGATAGAACTTTATTAATCCCACAATATAACAAACTATATGTTCAGAAAAGTGTGCAGTTCAGTGCAAGAGTGCGAACAAAGAACCAGTGCCTATAAAAACAAACACACACTACAGTGCATAGTTTATCAGCATTATGTAAATAGGACTACTGCACATGATAAAATAATTTAAAATGGGATTATTGCATATCAGGACAGAAAATCTGCAAACAGTGACAATAGCAGATGTAAATTACATTTACATTTGTCCCCAAAAAAGGGACCAAAATTGAGAATCAACACAGTTACTGATAATTTTTTTCTGGCATCCAAATAAGTAATTTACCTTTACATACAAAGGAAACTTTCCACATTCCCTCCTCTATTCTCTCTCTCACACGCACGCACACACACACACACACACGCACACACACAGCATCCACCGTGTGACTTGTCATCCTGCATTACAGATGCAATCAGCCCATGTCTCCTCCTCCTCCTCCTCAGCAGCTGGCAAAAGTCTCCTCCATTCATCACTACATCTCTTCTGCTTGTAGACCTTTTCCCTATTATTAGTGTTAATACAAGGCCAGAGGACATGGAGGGAAACAGGCCTGGCAGCGCTTAAAAAGCCCAAATGTCAGACTATGACATGCTGCCAGCTGCCGGCAACTTTGATATGCCGGGGCTGGATGATGCCTATTTGATCGTTTCATTAGAAAATTTGGTCTAGGTGTCAAAGAGGTTCCCTATGTCTGTGCTGCAGCTATTAGGCTCAATTATAGCTGCCAGAAAGAGGGAGAACTGAGCCGGCTCTGTGCGCCGCATTCAGAGTGGCCTTAAAGAGCCACTGAGAGGGTCACAGAAATTGCTATTCATAACACTTAATGGCTTATGAATTAAGTTTTCCTTCTAATTATTCATAATCACACATGCATACTGAAAAAAAAGGTAATAACATGTTTGGCTTTAGGGAGCTCAGGAGTAAACGTGATGGTTTTAATAGGCTTTCCTGTGGGTCAGTGTTTTTTATTTAAAAATATTTAAACTTTTACAGATGTGATGTAATATGTATGATTCGACCTGAAACAATGAGTTGATTAATGATTAGTGCCATGGCCCCCAGATTGGCATTCAGGAGATGAGATGAACAACAGGCTGTATTTTAGGGAATGAGCTCAGTTGTTTTTTTGTTTTTTTTAAGACTTTTTTCAAGCGTAAAATGCTGAAATACAAGGTTTTACAAGTCAAAAATAACATATAAGCTATTCACACTGTAGGTTTAGCTTCACCTTTCCTCTTGAATTGTCATGGAAAAGACACAGATGTGAGTTTTTAGCTTCTGTTTGTGCTGATGAGGCGAGCAGTGAAACCACAGGACTGAACAGTTTGTGTGTTCACTCTGTCTCTACTTGTCAAGCTGCTGATGCTACTTAGTCAGCTGTTTGCAGATATCGCTGAAAACAGATTCTTTTGCTCTTCGGGTTCATTATACTGGGTGCTTGTACTTTAAATTACTGCTAGTATCAGTGCAGACTGTCCATAGCTGTGGGAGATAACCTACATTTAAATTTTATAAAAGTAGATTACGGCAGCAGCCTTCCAGATGGTGCAAGGCCTTTATGATTCTGTTTTTGTATATATTAGAAATCATGATAAAAATCGTGATTTTTCATAAATTTTTGATTTAGAAAAACAACAGAAATTTGTTTTTTGATCATACCTCCAAGTTGTGGTTTATAGGATGGAAAACACAGAAGACCTATTTTTTTTAATCAAACAAGGCCTTTGGTTTAGTTCTCTTAGGTTTTTACTTGAATAAATGACCTATTTTCCCTATGAAATTATATTTCAAAATCCACCTGAAATGAAAAATGTCTTTTTAATCCCTTTAGATCATACTGCTGGTCGTAGTGTTCACACACTTAATGTAAAATAAATAAATAAATAAATAATGGGAGAGAGAGAGAGAGACAAATATTCCCTTCATTTTTATTTCCATATCAAAGTTCAGTCACGTTTACTTCCAGGTAAAACAATCATCTGACTTTGGTCATCTCTCATGGAACAATTTCAACCAATAGTATTATAACATCCACCTGTCAGTCCAGATTACCACCAATCAAACTGAGATTATCCAATGAAATTGCTCCAAATGTTTTGTCCTACTTACATATCCTGTTTGGTCTGCAGTATGTGATGATACCAAAGTTTCAGGTGGACTTAAAGAAAAAAAAAAAACTGGTGAAATAGCAAACATTTACAAACTGATGCTTTGTTTGGAGGAGTCAGAGGTTGAAAAGGCTGCAAACTACTTCATTAGTCATTGATCAATTTCAACAATTCATCTTATTTCTGTTGTTTTTCAACAAAAATTCCCTAAAACATTTTAGTCTTCCAGTTTCCCAGCACTGGTACAAAGAGACATTTTGAGAAGATAACAACAGAATCAGTATCAACAATTCTAACTTTCAGCCCGATTTCTGACAAATTAGAATAAACACAAACAATACTGTGACAAGACAATATATCACAATACATGAAGTACAAAGAAAAGTTGAGTAATTTCTTGACTGAGTTTATGCTTTTTATAATCTGCACACCCAGAGGAATCACAGTCAGGGCCATATTACCTTTTCAAATGTCAATTTTCAAAATTGCACATATGACGTATGCGCGCATGCATGCAGCGCTTTTCATTTTTTTGGAACCACTTACAGATTAGATGTAATAGACGTGCCGGGAAATGTGCAGCTGAAGGAATGTCGACCACATGTTCGAAAATAAATAGACCTGTGAGAATTGAAACAAGCACTCATAAGGTTAATCAAACCTAATTTCTTCATGATTTCTCTGCTTTGGTCTGCCAGCATTTTCCCTGTCATTTTATTATGCTAGATTTCTTTCTGGGCAACAGTAATCCAGGCATAACTGGTCCTGCCACAGTAAATTAGCTGCAAACAGACGTAGAACAGAGTGAGAGTGTGCATTTCTCACCTTCTGCATAACACTTCAGAAAAAAGGCTGCATACCAGCAACACGTGGGGAAATTAACTAATTAGAAAGCAGAGGGGAGGAAGATTTGGACTGGCCTCGAATTACGTAAAATACTTTTCTTCTTATGCTTTGTTTCTGTGGTCGGTGTGGTGGCGGAAAACCCTCTCTTCATCCCGGGCAGCTCGAGCCTCTGATGTGATTAAGTGGCTGGTCCGAACAAAAGAAAGGAAAGGTTAAGAGAGGAAGAAGAAGTGAGGTCTAAGCCTTTTCCTCTCCGTTTTTTTTTTTCCCTCGCTCAGGGTGGCGTCAGTTGCATGGCACAGGCCCAGGCTGAAGGAGTGTTAAACCTCTCAGGCTGCGGGGGGAAGAAATGACAGGACTCCCTCAAGCTCCCCTCTGTTCTTCTAATGGACTCCTCCGTCGACATGGCGGGGTTAGAAACATCATAAGTTCATATTCCCCACATGAGACTTTTTTCCCCCTGCCTTTCCTCCATTTAGTGGTGTTGCCTTTCAGATTCCTCAATGGCTCCATCTCTTTTACCCAAAGAATCAGAGTCCTATCAGTGAAATCAAAGGCGATTACACAGCTCACTAGTCATTTAGGATCTCTGTGGCTGTGGTAAGTATGTAATGCAGGCCGCAGCCCCAAAGTCTCTGTTTATTCAGTGAAAGTGCTCTGTAATTTATTTAAAATAATCTATTTTAACAAATAAAGAGGTCATTGAGTGAGCGCATTGCTGCAGGCACACATTTAAATACCTCTTTAAGAGTCTGACTGGCTGACAGGCTGCTGAGCTGGCTGGACCCAGAGGACACAGAGGCAGGCCTCCTGCTCTGAACAAAGTGATTCACCAAAACCTGAAGAGCAACATCACATGGTTAGTGAGAAAGCACTTGCCCTGTGTTGATCTCCGAGTACTGATCAGCACGGTGACCCCCCCCTCTCCCCACGCCACCCCCTCTTCTTATTGAGATGTTTGATTCAGATCCAAAGGGCTTGTTTGAAGAGGGGGTGGGCTCGGGCCCTCGTGAATGTTTTTGGGGGAGTAAATATGACGGATGGGATTACAAGGAAACCCTCTCAGCGATTTTGGAGGGCTTGAAATAGAGCTGGTTTTTCCTGCATACCAGTACATCTCCCCACTTGCTCTCTGTGGTGGCTTCAGTAGCTCAGGTGCACTGTATCTACGTTATGTCTGCCCGTCTGATGGGATCTGACTGCACCACAGAGTTGGACGCATCAAAGGAAGTCAAAGAGAGGAGGCCAGTCCAACTGTAAGAGGCCCAGTTATATAAATGGAGCCAAAGTACTTTGCTTTATTTGGACTTGTTTGGGCTTATTTGTTTGTACACCACACAGCTTCATACTTGGCGAGATGCAGAGCACAGTTTTTCCTCCCACTTTAAATACCCACAGTATGCAACTTGTTGGGTTATAAAACAACTTATTTCCATCATTAAAGCTCATGCATTATATTTTTCTGACATTTCAGCCAACAATAGTTTCATCAAAGACTCTATTAGACACACTTAATAAAAGGTTTTCCATGCCAGATTTTGGCAAAGCCGACCTGGTCTGTGAATGCAGCACGCTGGCTGACTTACTCACCGATGAATCACGTACATTCAGAAGATGTGTGAGGTTCAAGGGCTAACAAAGTGGCTAATTTTTGAGCATATATATACACCGAGGGGGGAACGAAGAAGACTGACATTTCACCAAACGTCTCTACAAAAACATCAGGACCATGACTGGCATCTGGTGCAATAAGTGGTTGGTGTGTAGTGAGCCTCTTCTGTTCTGGCCAAAGAAAACCCGGTTTAGTGTAACCGCCGTTTCCTCGAGCGGCCTGAAGTCGAGAGGAGAAGCAGGAGAAAAGGGTCCGAGGGGTTTGTAAGACGTTGTCATTCCAGCATAAAGGTTTAATTATTTGGACGTATTCTCTTTGTCAGAGAAAACATGGAGGTATTATGTTGTTTGTTTTTTTGAGATTCTCCTGATTCTGTTGTCACTCATTTTTTTGCGATCTGGAAGTTCATCCTCTCCCAGTCCTGACAGATAAGGTCTGTTACCTTCTGAACAGTGAATAGCTCCATCTGTATGGACTGACATTGTGGTTTGGGTCAGTAAGTCAGGGTTAGGCTGATGGATTACCTTACTAATGATTTTGGCCTGAGAGTGAGCTTGTTTTAAAAAGGCAGACATTGGGCAAGTCAGTTTGAGTTTCATACGATGTTATGGATTGGTGGAGTTGTGTGTAGAGTTCTTCTTCAAGGGCCAAAATCGACGCTTGATTATTTAATGTTCTTGTTTTACAAACCGGACTTAATCTGCAGAGCAAAGAAACAAGAAATTCAATCGCCACGGCTAATTTTAAAGAGCTAGAGTAGGCTAGGCCTTTTTTTTTCCACAAGCAAAACCTGCAGGCTCAATGGTAGGCGCTCTCACCGTAACATAATATACTGATTCACATTTGAGATGTTTGCATGTACTGTACCACCAGCGGAAGATGTCCTCTGTGATTGAGCCCACCCAGACTGCAGTGTTGTGAGGGAGCGTGCCCCTTACCTCCCATTGGGGGCAACAAGGTCCTGTGTCCACATTTCAAGCAGGGCTGTCACTCACAGCAGGGGAGAAAGGGTTCTGTCTTGGGGTCAGCACTTATGTTCTCCAGCTAAGAAAGCAAGGGCTGGCTCTCAGAGGACAGGCGGCCGTTCAACACAGCATGCTTTGTGTTGCATCTATACAGGCGAAGCTGGAAGGAGCCCAGAGATGAGCAGAGGAGATGTGGAAACTCACAGTGAAGAGAGTGAGAGGGACTCTCTAACTCCTCTCTGCTGCAACATGCAGAAAACTGGCTGTGCTGTATCCATCGTAACAAATTCACTGAATAAGGGATGTTTGGATTTCACCAGGTTGCAGTGAGGTCAAAACATTGCCCTGTTCAATCTATTATATTTCATTTGAGTTTTCAAAACATAGTGAATTCATAGAAATGTATTTTGTTTGTTAATAACCACTCTACATATAAACACCTGTTTCATCGGGTTTACAAAATCCTATCCTACGTTAGCACTCAGTAACTTAACTTAGCTTTGTTCTATCACCAAGCAACAGTTTGACCATTTACCTTTCAAAGAAGAGGATACAACATCTCTACTCTGGACTTGTTTAATGATTGGTGTTGATAAATGCTTAAACCTGTATTAATAGATCTTTTAGGGGGGTTGCAGAATTAAATGCAAACAACATTTCCCTGTTGTTGTCCCATTGCTAATGAATATATAAATTGATTAATATTTTATGAATCAGAATGTTTTGCCAGACATATGCGCAACATACAATAAATCTGACATTGTTCTGTATTAACAATATAAACAGACATGTATTTAAAACAAGGACCATGTACACAAGTTCAAACAAAATCCAGCACTCACTTTCTTGTTGACTCAGCTAGGCTTCTCAGGCATGTGTCATTGAAAACACTGCACACACACACACACATACACACACCTTTAACTTTTCACCTACTTAAAGCAGCAGACCTCATGCTGTAATACAAAGTTGTTCTTACAATTAGATGATTTATAAGTCATGAAAAATAATTCAGTTCTCAATTTAAAGTAATTAGTTACATCTTATAAACAACTGATGAAGTGTTCATTAGGAAGCCTCAGTATTTGGCAGGTTGCAGCTCAGCTCTGCCCTCAATCTGATGATGTCATATCTGTTTCACCGAGGGGCGAAGTGTCTGGTGCCAATTTGTCCATCTTTGAACTGCTAATTGAGTTAGTGGGGATCAGCACACATAAGAGGCCTTATATGAGTCTTAAGGAGATTAAAGAAGAGGGTAAAGAAAGAAGGAGCACGATGGATCGACACATGTTTAGGCCGGTGTCACCTCTTAATGTAATTTGGCACATGGTCCTGTGTGCTTCTTCTGGTGTAGAGTTTCTTTTAAGTGCCTAATGCCTGTGGTGGGTGAGCACCCACGAGGGACAAGAGAGGTCAGTGTTTTGGGTGGAACGTGTGGAGAAAGTGTGGGGGATCTTCCTGTCATTCACCGCTTATTTCTCTGAGCCCCGGTGACCTTTGACCCCTGCGCAGACAAACCAACAATCTCAACCTCGTCTACTCACTGTGTAAGAAAATGCTCATCTTTAACACTTCATTGGATTTTATTTTCCACCTCCAAAGTGAAACCTGCAAATGGACTGGGACACTTCTTATTTTAAGAAAAAGGGAAAAAGGGTTTTTTTGCTATTATAAGATGAGATTTAAACATCTGAAAATAAATGTATTTTATGTTAAAAGGGGAAACAAAGTAAGGCGATTGTTACTTTAAATAGATTTATTTAGTAGATTATATTGTTTTACTGATGTTTATTTATAAATTAATAGTTTAGATTGTTTAATTAATTAAATTAAACATGTATTGCACATATTAAAACATTCCTTTTTAGTGTACATGTGGATCAACATATTGTCCACACAGTGTTAGTAATTGTGTGGCTCAGCTTAACAATACAGTGTAAGTAATGCGTTATGGCATTACGGTAGCCTTCAGACTGTTAAACTGTGGGATATCAAGGAATTTTATGAGCAATACGATATTAGTTAAGGAAGAAATTGTTGAATTTTACACGAGGACTTACCCAATTTTGATGTGAAATTAAATCCAAAGGCAGATTGACGTTTGCGACTCCTGTTGCAGCGTGGCCACTCCTCCTTGAGTAAGGGAAACTTAAAATTATTTTTGTCTGTGTGGAAAATGACAATAAAGTATATCTGAATCTGATCCCCCCAAATCCATATCTCTCATAATGTGTGAATATTTTATCAAACACAATGACAAAAGAGAACCAGTAGGGGGCAGCAACACACCTCCTAGTCTCTATCAGCCAGAGATAAAGAAGAAGGAAGAAGTAACCACAGTTAAATGTTTATCTTTTGTGGTAAAATGTATAACTTTGTCAAATCCTAAGTGATTTTGTTGAAAATCACACATGCAGGATGATATTGTCACAATCTGAGACAATCTGGTGGCCATCAAATGTGGATTATGCTTTGACAGAGGTTTGTGCTCTCTAGGTGCTTTCTAGTATTTCCTAGATTCTGATTGGTGTGCTGTAGACATGGATCCCAGCAGCACTCACTGTCTAAGACTGTTATTGGCTGAGCTCCTTATCAATTATTTGAGGTCATGTCTCATGGTGCAATTTATGACTAATATTTTTATTTCACTATCTTATGTTTTGGGTAGAGGATCACACAGTGACAAGGGACTGAAAAAAAGTTGTTTATCACATCTCATTATAGGAGTTTGAAACTGTAAAAAAAAAAAAAAGAAAAGCTGAATTAGGAGACAAGACACCAGATGACTTGTTGAAGTTGGATATGTATTTGCACCTCATGTGTCCTGAAATGTTTGTCCTTCTTGTGAAGGTGAAGAATCCACATCGCCCTCACACACGGTTCACATTAGTCATCCGAGG